>JAUYWI010120472.1:0-10364 GCA_034780595.1 Parotoplana pacifica
ATCACCTTTCGTAATGCAATATAAGTCAAATCTCTCTAGCCAATCTTCAATTCTCTGCACATCGTCCCCTGTTACAAGTAAAGGCTCTAGTACACGTGAAGAATCAGGCTGCATAATTATCCGTTGTTCGCGATGCCAATTGTTACCGATATTATCTAATTATAGAAGGACATAGTAAGAAGCACACTGTCTGTCGTTGTGAAACCGTTTTTATGTATTTATTATTTTAGCTCATTAAAAGAATAACATGATACACTATAACAAAAGGGTAGCTAAATGTTTCTTAAAAGTAATCCCCCCCATTAGGCAGTATGTTCGAGAATGGAACACAAGTAAAACTGCCAACTATTTTATAAAAAAATATTACTAATCCGTTAGATAAAATAAATTTTAGCAACTAGTATTGTGAAATGATCCGATCCTACAGTTGTGGTTTCAAATCCGCTCTGTGACATGTAGTGGGTATATTGAATTGTTTTCAATTACAAAAATCAGTGTCTACACTAGAACCCGTCTAGCTTGGAGACTAAACTAAATTATGGCTCCCAAAATTTACCTAAAACATTTGCCTTCAGAACTGAAGCGTCTGGACAGTCTCGTTTTCTGCTGAAAAGATTTTCATTTATTGGACTTGGTGCAATTAAATTATCAACATTGCCAATACAATCAGGCGAAGTAACATCCAGTTCATAATGCAAAGTATACCATTGTCATTTGAAAACAAAGAGTTGTTATTACCATCCAAAACAATGTCATTTTAAAAAGAAGCGTCGCTGTTACCCTCCAGCACATGTTTATAAACACAAGGTTGAACCTGGCTTACTGCTGAAACATAGCGTCCTCCTTCTATATTCTGTTCAAAAATGAAATCGGCTACATTTCCCGTAGGTTCACCATGCTATCCTGATGAAATTGCTGAATACAACCTTTTTGCGATTTTGTTTAGGTGGTGTCAGATAAAATTCCTGGGGTGAAACTAGCAATTTTAAGTTTACAAGTGTCAAACACCCAATCAAAGTGAGACCTTTGATTTGAAGGTCCAATCCTACTGAAAGAAGGAAATGAAGAACTTAAAGCTCCACTCCAAATGACTATAGTGAGCTCACTATAGTCATTTGGAGCACCTGTGGTTGGAGTGACAAGTTTAAAATATTCTGGTAGAAATGGTTCAACAGAAGTTGTGCACCTATTAATACTGTGATCCACGTGAGCTTTTACATCATAGTCTGTCAAAACGTAGATTTTCTGAGCCAACTGAGGTGCCAAATCTTCAAAGAATTGTACCAAGATTATACAGCTGCCGTAGATAAACACTTGCATTTGAAACTGATATCAAGATTCAATTTATCAGGACCAATCAAGAATATATCATTTTTACGACCTTAGGGAAAGCTTATATATCCCAGTACAGTTGGATAACATTGAGAAAGCCCCTTAATAAATAAAATTCTCCAAAATCCTCATATGCTTTGCATGCGCCATGCATTTTGAGTTCGATGAATTTTAACTGTTCTTACTTTGAAGGATTTTCAGAATTTAATTCATTAAGTCTAAATTCACAGTCATATTTTTTCAAACAGACAGTAAAGAGTACTATGAAGAAATCTAAATCTAAAAACTTCTCAAGCATTTTGTAATAGTAAGCAACCCAATTCTTCACAAATAGTTTATTATAAAGGACAATAATCAGATGAAATTTAATAGCTATTCAGTGAACAGATCCTGTTACAATCTTCTGCATACTGATCTTTGTACATAAGTACCTACCTTATATGCTACTTATTAAACTATTTGCGCTGTAGAATTAAAATATGCACTGATAGAATGTTTGATTAAATATAACAAGGCTACCATAACAACAGCTATCAGGCAGACTGTTATTCTATCACAAAATTGTATGTGTCTACATTTATACGTGACTGTGGGCGCACAAGATAGAATGCACTGTAATAGATAGCTATATACATTAAGTGCAGTGCACTCTATATTGTCTTGAAATAATGTTCAAATGCTGTTGTAGCACGGTAGCTTCAGTGTTTTATACCAAAAAATGAAAATATTTGTAAAGCGCATGGTAAAAGAGAGTTAAAAAGTGAATTTCTGGGGGCAAATGGGGCATTTTTACTTTTGACAAAAGGGGGAGGGGGTCTAAAATCAGACTTGTTCCTCCTAAAATTATAACTGCTCATCCAACCTGATGATACGTTGTCTATTTTATGATTGAATTGTAATTATTACATAATTACAAGTCAATCATGGCTAACCGAGCACAACGTAACCGGAATAATAAAACTATTGCAATAAATATAATATGAGAAAATAACCTTATAGACTCGACGATAATATTGATAGCATACATTCAGATACCCTCAGCAGCTCTAGTGATGATGAATCTGACGAACTTGTCGAACCTGTCCATAGACAACCACATGATCCGAATCAATTGGATTATCCTAAATAATCACATCTAAACCATGCATATTATACCGAGAACAGCGATTTGGAAGTAGTAGAACTGGATAGTGATGTCAGACATACTCCTGTACCAATATTTTCTGGTCATCAAGGACTCCTGATTCCTCTACCAGTTAGACCAGTGGAAATTTATATTCTCCTTCATTTCTGATGAACTATGTATGTGATACCTACTTTAGCTACAACAAAGCAAGATTATATCGAAATTTAGCCATGTTTGAAGTTCACTCACGTCGTTAAGAATGAACATTTTTAAAATTTGGTTTTCAGTATATGAAAGATCAGAATTTTCTCTTCACAATCTTACAAACTAATTTTTTTTATTCAAATCTAATGCCAAATCTAATATACCAATGCAATATTTTCCTAGCGGTTCATTTATTCTGTTAACCAGTGTGTATTCAGGATATATTTAAATTTTGTAACCAGGGTGTAGACTGAGAGCCAAAAACATCGATATTTGTTTTAAAAATTTTGATTAAAAAAAGTTCTACCGTTTAGCTTTTTTATATTTCAGTGGCTTGTATAGTACCTATTCATCAACTGTAGAAAAATTCATAAAGAAATATTGATCCAGAAATAATTCTGATTTTTTGGTCAGAAATTGACCAAATGTAAATCTAAATAGTTTGATAGGAAAAGGTAAAATTTAATTTCCTAAATTGTTCATTAGAATTCTTTAATATTTTGGCATATAGTTTTTATCTGATATATTTTTAGTGTAAAGTACAAAAATCATAGTTAAACATTGAGGTCCACTGATATTTGGTACTGGACCCAATTGAAATTCATTTTTAGTGACTGAATTCATTTCAAAGCAAATAAATAATTAACAATAATTTTAATATGATAATATTCATTTTTGAAAAATAATTTTTACAGACCTGTCCCAAAATGGTGGCCCTCATAGACCAACAACCAGAAAAGTGAGCTATCTAATATTTAATACATAATATCACATGCCTTTTTGAACCTGATGACGTCATCAGCCCCTTATCGATTTTTTTAAATAATTGTCGATGAATGGTTCCAAGGTACCATACTGTACCTAATTTCAGCCTTAACTATCCACGTTAAATATGAAATTCTAAGGGGGAGGGGACATCCGTGTTTAGCTAGGACCTCGAGGAATGTGAGCAACTGGTAGCCGAGTGGTTAGCTACGGATTGGGAGGTACCCGGTTCGAGACCCAATCATGGCACACTTTCAAGTTACTCTGTAAACAGGGTTCCGAAAGTGCTCAGAGATTAGACAACCCACCTCCGCCCCGTTTGATAAATGGTCAAGGTGTCCTCATGGGAGCCGGTCTTAGTCCAAGGACCTTGAAGAGGTTGTCCATTGTCAGTCAATGTGTGCGCCCTCAGTGGTCTCCGATGTGTACTGGCTACACAGTATGTAGCTTTCGAAATGCACACAGTTCCTGGGTCAAAGCATTAAAGGGCTCGACTAGCCCAGAAGGAAGAGAGAGAGAAGGATAAAAGTAAATTGAGAATCATAAACTATAGCTATGGATACAGTTTATGATTCTCATTTTAAAAAGTACACTTTTTTATTTTTATTGTATATTCTATAATTTGTTTTTTACATATATAGATTGATTTTAAAAGTAAGTGAATTCATTTATGCTGTAGCTGCCATTTCAATCACGAAATAAGGTCGACCTCTACAACGATATTGTCAATGAACCTGTGCGAGTTCCAATAAAGTTAGTCCATCAATAAGTTTATTTATACAGGGGGTATTTCAAAAAACAAACCATCCGATATGTATGTATATCCTAAAAATCTATGTTAAGTATTTAAATTTAAAATATTGTACATTGCTTATTCTATGCTGAATACATTTTACATTTAAATACCTATTATCACTTTGTTTATAGCCCTACTAAATTTTATGCACCTGATAATTGAGAGGAGATGGTCTTGACCCCCTAGAATATCATACTTCCCGTGGCTGGATTTAGCTGAAATTTGGTACATAGGTACCATGGAATGTTTTAAGAAAAACAATTATTTTGGGGGCCGAGATAGGGCCGATGACGTCATAAAGGGCTATTGTGGCATATTCGGGAACTAGATGGCGGACTAACTCTCAAACAGGTGGACGAAAAGAACCCAACAAATTATGCCTCTTTACCACACAACAGTGAAGATCCTCATCAAAGCCAAGTGTTGCGAAGAGTTCCACAAGTTCTATAGAGAAGACCTACACAACTTTCATCACAGCGAATGTATGAAGGAGGGATAAACCAAGTCGACCATTAACAGCCTGACAGGAAAGAAAAAGTAATCATTAGGTATCTAAGAGTAAGTCATAGGCCGCTTGATAATAATTACCCCCACCGTATCAGTCCTCCTGGAGCATATCCCACGATGCTAGAGAAGCTGCGATCTAGACTCAATCAAACACCTTCAATCCTTCCGCGCGAGTCAACATCTACACGCCAAAACATCACTATAGGATCTGAAGACCTACCCAGTCAAGCTACGTCACGGAGGTGGGCGGCGATATCAGACCCCACGGAGCTCTATAATTAAACACACAATTAAAGTTTGGCCGATTGACTTCAAATTTGGTTTGTAGGTCCATTAGGCACTCAGTAACACAATTGCATATTATTTGAAACATTATTGATTGTCGATTTTTTTAGCAAACAGAAATCGATATTTTTGGCCAAGATCACTTAAATAGATCTAAAATCTAAACCAAACACCTCACTGCTCAAATTTGGGATTTAGAATTAGGAAGCCATTGGAAATAATGTAGACTTATTAGAAAATTGGATGCTACATTTATGGTTGTTGATCTTCTTTGAGGTCCAGCACAGCAGATCAAGTTCATAGTAATTTTTTAAAGTGAATTTCTAGTGGTTTTGGTATAATTTCCAACCCTAACATTGAATTTCAGAACATCGACTGGGTCTGGTCCCAAAATCAGTGCACCCCAATTTCTGACTTCGGATAAAGCTATCATAAAGCTATCATTTATAAGATACCACTAAAAGAATAAATTACCAAATATGAAGGCATTCCAATAAATTATTCATACTTTATTCCGAAATCAAATTTTCCATTTTTCCGATCTAAATATATAGGATTTTCATATATGGACATTTTTGACACAAAACTTTCCATAACTTTTTTTGAGGAAATATTTTTAATGATATTTTCTACAGTTACTAAGGGTATTATGTATCGTTTTTGCCATTTAGAACTTTTTTTATCACACAATAAGTGGTTCAGGCTATCTGCAGTCTTTTGTGGGGTCAACTATGAGGCTTCCATGAGGAGGGGCAGATGTATGGACCAGGTTGGAGAGGGGGAAGGTTTGGTGAAAGGGTGCATATACAAATAATGAATAAAATGGAAATGTTATATGTTTTATTTCTTCAGTTTTTAGTATTATAAAATGTGTAGAATCGAAAAATCCATTATAAATATCCAAGTGGTATATTTGTTTCGTTAAAAATGGCAAAATTTGGTATCAAACAGATCGGGCACTGATTTGCCTACTATTAGAAAAACTGATATTACGCTGTGTGGAAGAGCCCGTGGCAGTTTGATAGACCAAAAAATAAAAAAACTGACAGGCTACTATGACCAAGCTTTCGAAAAAACTGAGAACACTCAAAAAATGAAGAAGGCTATATTTTAAGCCTAATGCACTGTGGCTTCACAGATATTGCTCCACATAATTCCTGATGTCCTGAAGGACAATTATTATGGTGTTTTTTTCCCAAGAGCTCTGGCAGCTGGTCAGAAGCCACCTAAGCATGAATCAAAAATGGGAACATTTCTTTCATCACCGAGGAATTACAACAAAATCATGCCTGTGTATAAAAGACTTTCATCACATATTATGATCAAAATGTCCAAAACGCAAATTCTGTGGATATGGGAAAGTTCAATTAGCTGTAAGACAAAGTCTGTCAATTTTGAATAGTGGAATGACAAATTCATTTTCTCATCAAATGAGAATACACTGGACATTCCTATTTCACAGCAAGCATCGGCATTCTTGGTTAGTATAGATAAAAAGAAAGGATACAAGATAGTGCCAGGAAAATATTCCAGAAAAGTAAAATAAAATTGCAAAGAAGGCAGAAAGTACTTGAAGTTGAAAGAAGTTCTGAAACTTATGGACTTGATTTATTTTAGACAATCTGATTTTCTATCATATTTTTCAAACTGTAAAATTTTCTTATGTTTAACCCTTAATCCCATTTTTCTCAAAATACACATTTTGGTTGTTTTTAATTACAGACAGTGCATCTACCTTTTCCATTTATGGCCATTGATTTGAAACTAAGGTGATTTAGCAGCAGATTACCGTCTTCTCTTTATTGCAGTGGTTGCAGGTTCTCTTCAATTTGTCAGAAATGGAATTGTTGATTGCCCCTTTTTCGTTCTTGCTGATGAAAATGTTGCTGACTTTAGCATACTCTTTCATGAAGGTGTTAGATTTGAGCTTATCGTTAGAAATGACTGTGTTCCCTATCGTAATAACTGAGTCATGTTTCCCTTCGATACTTTGTATTGTCTTCTAAACTTCTGATGTGTTCATTTTCATGGACAGACCATTGGTGAATTCCTTACATTTCGTACCTTTCTCAGATTGAATGGTTTTTTGGCACTCTCGACGTTCTCTATTCCAGTTTGTCTTGCTTGGCTTTGTTGAAGGCTTCTCGTCGTCTCTTCAAGGTTTGGCTTTCTTCCTGGAAGATTTCTGGATGTATATAGATGCAGCTCTCATAACATTGTCCGTGAAAGATTTCTTGAGTTTGTGTGTATTGTCATATATCTCCAATGTGTTGAAGCCACGTTCAGTTTCTTCTTTAAATCTGTCCCAGTCAGCTTTTATTTAATTCCAGCGTTCTTGTCTGTTGCTGGTTCCGGTTTGTTCCTTTGACTTAAATTCGAAGATAATAAGAATTGACTGATCCGAGCTTATATCTTTGTGAATTTGCCAAGAACAGTATTTCCTCCAGTTCTTTTTGAGGAGGGATACATCAGATGTTGATCTCGTGCCATGCGATCTTAAAAGGTTACTACTGGAGCCGTCATTGAGGACAGTATAGTTGTTGTCTTGAATGTTTTCTGCTAAATTCCTTCCTGCATTATCTTCAGTGTCATCCCAGTCAAATGCTGGTATTTTCATGTCCCTTGCAATCATGTCAGCAGGTCCCCACGGGAGATGGGCAGAATCGAAATTTTGAGTCCTATTGTCATTGGCTGAGTTACTAATGGGCCGCATATGTTCACTGCTTGCCTTCGGTGGTATTATCGCCTGGGCCTTTAAAGTTCGGTTTGACTTCCTGGAATTTGATACCTTTTCTCACCAGAATGAGCATTTGCCACCTCGGATGTCGCCGTTCTGGCGGTCGGTAATTATGTCTTGCCTTAAGATATTGTAGTTTGGTAGTCTGAGTCTGAGTCTGACAGAGAGTAATCCCAGGTTATACTTAATTTTAATTACAGTGTTTTCTCAGAACACTAATGCAATAAAAATAAAAATACTTCTGTAAATGCATTGTGTTATATTCTCAAAAATTAATTAATTTTGCATTTTCCTATGATGCGTACATTCAGACACACATGGAAAATTTTTGGATAAAGACATTTTGAATTTGATCATAAAATGCATAAATCAATCAATGTTTTCTTTCATAATTTAGTGCTTCTTAGGTACTATCAGAGTTTATGAAATTCCAATTCAATATATTCAGCTAAGCTGCACAAAGTTCAGTTTTGAACCAAGTGACATCATAGCCCTGACAACGTTCCCAGGTAATTGAGATATAAATTAAAGTTCAGTGAGTCCTATGAAAAAGCTTCAATATTTTATTGCAGTCTAGCCAAATGGATAATCAGCTTTTTCATGTCAAGGTTACCAGCCTGTTTCATTTTTGCTTTATTTATAAAAGGTACAGAAACTATATTTTTACTTAGGTAGAAATTATGCATTTGATGGACAAACCTAACTACAATATTTTTATTTTATTTTTTTATATTAATCTATCTTGTATGTATTTCAATAAGTGATGGAGAAAGTGTTGAAGAAACCTGGACAAATATGAAAACCACAATGCTAGCCAACAGGGGAAAAACTAAAGAAGAAAAATCAATAGAAAAAGAGACCTGATGGTGTACAAGATTGTACAGAACAAAAAAGAGGCTTTCAAGAAATGGCAAAAAGAGATAACTGACACCAGAAAAGAGAAATACAAAAGAATAAAGCGGATAACAAAAACAACAGTCGCCAAAGCAAAAGACAAGGCATATAAGGAATGGTATGATAAGCTGGACACCAAAGAAGGAGAGAAAATTATACACTAAATTTTGAAGCAAAGGGTTCAGAAGAAAAGAGAATCACGGAAACTCTCATTATAAAGGATAAAGCGGAAAGGTCTTAACGGACGAAATAAAAATCAAGGAAGGGTGGAATGAGTATTTCAACAATTAACTCAATGCTGAAAACGAATATCTATATGAGACAGAGCCAGTTGAAGGTCACATGGAAAACATCAAAGAAGAAGAGGTAAAAAGGGCCAAGAAGAAAATTAAAAATGGAAAAAATAGAGAAATGTTCAATAAAATGGAAAGGTACGTGAGAAAATGGTATACAGACTGATGAACAAGATCTGGGAAGAAGAACAAATACCAGGAAATTTGGAAAAAGCGAAATAGTACCCATTTACAAACAGAAAGGTGACCCTCTGGAATGAATGTGAAAACTTTAGGGGAATGAAACTCATTGAACATCAAATGAAACTGTTTTAAAGAATACTTAACTAAAGTCTAAAACAGATATTCAATAGTAATGATATGCAATTTGTATTTAAACAAGGGAGAGGAACAATAGATGCGGTTTTTGTGGTCCTACAGTTGCAATAAAAGTATATGGAGAAAGGAAAAGACCTGTTTTTCACCTTCGTTGACCTATAAAAAAGCTTATGACCGAGTGCCCAGAAAACTAGTTTACTGGAGTCCAAGAAAGAAACAGGTGCCGTAGAAAATAATTAGAGTATTAAAAGCAACATACCACCAGGCCAGCATAGTAGTAGGAACATGTTATGGTACAACAGAAAAGTTCAATATCGATGTAGGCATACTCCAAGGCTCAGCAAGTCTGCACTAAGTCCGTTTCTTTTTGTAATGGTTTTGTACGTCATCACTGAAGAGTTCAGAAAAGGACTATTAATGGAGCTCCTTTTTTTCAGAGGAGCTAGTGATAATGGTCGAAAACGAAACAGAACTTCAGGAAAAGTGGATAAATTGGCAAGTAGGAATGGAAAGAAAAGGTCTGAAATTTAACACTAGAAGACGGAAGTTATGGTTAGCAGTAAAGTTGGAACAAGAACAACAATATAGGACAAAAATGGTCAGCGCTGATCCAGGTAGGAAGTTCAAGTACCTAAGAGTCGTGAGTGAGAGGGTAGAACAGAGCAACTAGTGCGTTGAAGAATAGCAGCAGCATGCAATAAATGGAGAGAGTGCACCCCAATCATACATGACAAAGAAATCCCCAGAAAACTAAAAGTTAAGATTTACAGAACAGTGATAAGACCAGTGTTATTGTATGGTGCAGAAATGTGGGCAACGAGGAGTAAAAAATAAGGCTGCTAGAAGGAACAGAGATGAGAATGTTGCAAAGGATTAAAGGAGTGACATTAAATGACAAACAAAGGAGTGAATATATTAGAAATTAATTAGGAGTGGTTTGGTCACGTACAAAGAATGAATGAAGACAGTCCTGCGAGAAATTGTGTTAGCAATGACATAAAAAAGGTAAGATTGAAAAAAGAGGACGCCCACCATAGAATAAACTGGAGGAAAAAAATCAAGGTGACGGATCTCGCTCCGAGAAGGAAAAACGTTTAGGAAGAAGAA
>JAUYWI010120483.1:0-10364 GCA_034780595.1 Parotoplana pacifica
CTCCAGCACATAACTCTGCTCTTGTACAAGGTTTTCTTGAAGACAGTTGGGTTCCTGTGCTTGATTGGCCCTCTTAAGTCTCCTGACTTAAATCCTATTGAGCACCTATCGGATTATTTGGGTTGTTGAGTTGCTGAGTACAATACTCCAAACCTCCAGAGACTAACCAGAATGTTAGTTGAAGAATGGAATCAGAATCCCCAGATTGTGATCAATAACTTGGTCAGTAGCATGAGATGATGGCTCAGAGCAGTTATTCAGAGTAATGGTGGCATCACTCACTATTGATGTCTTATTTCCCTCCCTCCATTCCCCTTGAGAATGCATAAATGACCCTCATTAGGGCCACCACATAATTGATTGATTATTTAACATTATATCTACTTAGCTTAAAATTATATATTTATTAGGTATATGGGTGGCAATTCTTTTTGCACTGGAGTGTATAACTAAATATCTAATTTCACTTCTCATTTATTCAGAGGTGGGGAGGTCACATAAAAAAATTATACCAAAAGAACTTTGTTCCACCAAACCAAATTTATCTAAATTGGTTGCATCATTTTTGAGCAATTTAAAAAATGTCTGGGGGTGTACATCCCCCTCCATGACAATGAAATATTTATATCATCAATGAACCAAATTATAATGCTAAAACTGTCTATTTATTAGCCTACAATAATCTCTGATTTTATTTTTCTGATTATTTGTATATATTTACTTTGTATTTACCTGAAGAAGGTTTTTGTTTTAATTTAATAGAAGCTGAGATTCGGATAGTAACATTTATTGTTTTTTTTAATATTTGATGTTTGTATCCCTATAGGATCACTCTCTTTGGTGTTAGTTTTTATTGAATAATGGTACAATATAAACCTAGCCACAAATAAAATATAAATTGGCTTCTATTCTATTTCATGTTTTTAGTTTTAGTAGATATTAGATGTGACTGCACAGTGTGTAGTGACAGGAGTATATCAAATGGTTTTCCAATGTTGTTAGTACAGATTAGCACTCTGTCCATACCCTGCAATGAACACTATCATACATTAAAAGACTTAAAATTGTCATTTAAAATCACCAAAACTTTGTTCATGTTTTTCAATATATAGATAATTAAAAATAATATTTCTTTAAAAAATGAAATGTTGGATTTTCAAAAAATTCTTTAATTACCTCTCTTATATGTTTTATTGATTTTAGTTTTGTTTAAATTGTATCGGTTGTTCAATCTAGCATTTTTAGCTTTCTGTTGTATTGTTCATTGTAGGCAGTTATGTAACATGTTTTAAATTATTAGTGTTGTGCCATTCAATTTTACTTTCACTTTTTAGCTTGATAAGGAACCATGAGGTTCAAAAAGCTTTTCAATAATTATAACATTTTTCTATGCAGTTTTGACTTTTAAACATTTTACTATACAATAATGTATTCAGGTAGTTTACTTATATGAGTTTTTTTTGGGGGGGGAATTATGGTTATCAGAAACACTCAATGTTTATATGTAATATTCAACTAAAAATAAAATGCATATCATGTACTTAATATTTACAAATCCAGGTACATGCAGTGAAGTCACCTTATTTACCTATTTAAATATTTCTTGAAGGTAGATTGTTTCTGACTTAATGGTTCTGTTACATAGCCATCAGAGAATTAAATGTTCAGAAGCCTTCATAAATTTATAGAACACTTTTCTGATGCTTTACTCCTTCTTTCATGGAGGAATTTCTATATCATATTGGAGATAATTTAATAATAATCTTCTATAGATACTTTTAAATAATCAAACTGCACTATGTTGAATTGCTTCTAGTTGTTTGATTTGGCATAGGTTATGGTGTTAGAGCTCCAGATTAAGCTCCACAGAATGTTGATATTTGATTTGTTTTGGTTATGTTTTAGAAATAATAGCATTGAGGTGCTCTGCTGTTTCCAGTTTATTTTTTTAAATCCAAAAGTATTTTACAATTTTGAGGATGACAATGTATGATGATTGTAGTTGGCTTGAGTAGGCATTTTTTCTTCATAGTATTTATATGACCTCATATTTTTCATTAGTCAAGTAGATTTCTACTTTTACTGTTTGTTTTGAATAATTTGCATGTCTTCAGGTGATTTTATGGTTTTGAAGAAATTCAATTTGATGTATATATTTTAGAAACGCCGGGGTCGTGGTCATTCTAAAAAGAAGATAGAAGGGCCAAACATTGAAGAGGAAGGTGATGAACCTGTATATTGCATATGTCGATCTACTGATATATCAAGATTTATGATGTAAGTAATTTCTTTTTATGTAATATGAATTGTGCCTTATTAAAAAAATAACTGAGTATCTTTCATATACCAGCATTTAATGCATTAATTTTCTAGTATTCTAAAAATAATAGTGTCAATTTTAATTTCTTTTTAAAATTATACAATCATGTTTTTGTTATTTAAATGCATTAAAACACATGGTATTGGCATTAGTTTTGATTCTCTGAATAGATTAGTGTCAAGATTTTTGACAAAGGACCAGATAACAGGCACTTGATAGAAAGTAATAAGATAAAACGGGCAGCTGAGAAATGTCTTTATGATTAGAATAATATCAGTGACTACCTTTATTATAAATTTTTATGAAAATATTTTTTTATTGATTTTAGAGGTTGTGATGGCTGTGAAGAGTGGTATCATGGCGATTGCATCAATATTACAGCAAAACAGGCACTTCTTATCAATAAATTCTACTGTCATCTTTGTCGTAGTAAGTAAATGAGTGGTAATATAAGGAGTCGGCTAGCTGCTTGCAAAGTGTACCTAGTACCTAATAAATTGTTTGTGATTTTATTGAATTTTGATTAGACCAAGAATTTTTGAATGATAATTCGCCTGTGTAGAGCCGTTCACATATAATATGAACAGATTTTTCTTATAAAGAAAATTATTTAGTAACTACATATTTCTATTATATGGCTATTACTTATAATGGATACTGTCGTAAGATATTAAACATGGAGAGAGACAGGTTGGCAGTGGAGTCACATCACTTTTGCTGATAAATTTACTAGTAACCATCAATTCTGTCTTCAGGTTCAACATCTTGCTCAACAACTAAGAAATATTTGTTCTCAAAATTAGCCTCCAATATCACTTGGAATCTGGCAGCTTGCCAGTTGATGGCAGAAATCATCCATTTTATTCTTTAAATTAAATACATATATTTTTTGGTGCCATATAAATTGTTTGGAGGTACTGATTTAGTTGACTTATATCTTTAAATTTCTAGCTCTATCCAATAATTGAGTTGTTAC
Organism: Parotoplana pacifica; assembly: GCA_034780595.1. Classification (NCBI taxonomy): domain Eukaryota; kingdom Metazoa; phylum Platyhelminthes; order Proseriata; family Otoplanidae; genus Parotoplana; species Parotoplana pacifica. The sequence continues at coordinate 3,297 of JAUYWI010120483.1, forward strand.
ATGTGTTTTGTAAAGGATAGCTTACCTGCTACGTATTTGTGCTTCACTAAGAAGTCAGTAATATTGGGAATGCTGTTATAGTATCCTAAGCATTTACAGATTTTAGTTTCAGCCAACTGTGTTCTACTGATGGTATATTGTTATTGCTTTTATCAAACTATTTCGGATAAAGACATGTTGTTTATTTGTTGAATACACACATGATAATATTGTGTATAGGGTTTCTTTTCCTAGAAGTAGAGCAAGTTTTAATATTGATAATAAATGTGAGAGGTTTCTGCTGGCGTGTGGATTATATAAGAATGTCTTAAATACATTGTTGTGAATATAAATGTTTGAAACTTGCCATACGTGGCAGTAAGCATTTTATTATACCTATCGTTCTAAAAATCTTTTGGATTATTTATTTTCCTAAAGAAAACAATATAGATATCAATTACCGAATACACATGGTTAGGTAATAAGGCATTTTTACAACTAGCTGCTAGAATATTTGAGTTGTTCATTGAAGTTGCTCCTTTAAATGTTAGAACATGTTTTTATAGGAAAAGATCCCAGCCTTCAGAGTGAATACAAGACACCACGAGGTGCAACCAGAGGATGCAAACCAGGTTCAAGCGGTTGCGCTGTTAGTAGTGCCAGTGAGAACGAATCACCCGAATTTCACCGAAAAAAGAGAGGCAGAGATGCTAAATGGTCTTATAAACATACGTCCAGCAGGCGCTTCACTGATCCCGTTTTAGATGATGAGGCTACAGACGATGAAATGGAGACGTCCAAAGATAGGGACGCTAATACTATGCACATGTTGACACGTCATCAGGATGATGGAAACATGGATGTCGGAGAAGATGACGACGATGATGATTGGGATAACATACCCCAGGTGAGTAGGCTTGTTTTGGATTTCCTCATTTTGTATCATAGTTATGGGAAGCTATTTATGCTTGATTATGTCAAATCATTTTATTCAGGGACTTCCAACTGTCTATTAGTCGAATCTTATTTAGCTTGTAGAAATTAGTTAACAAACACTTATTAGTTGTCTTTTTATGACGTACGGTAGGGTAGGGACAGAATTACTTGTTACAAAGGCAAAATTTTGCATTTTTTGATTTGTTTTTTCATCTTATTTTCATCTTGTTTTAGTGAAAATGAATGGTTCTCTCAACACTTTTATGTCTTCTAGAACCTATTGTGAATATTTTAAGACCATTTGATTGCAAATCTAGATTGTTTTTAGTAATTTTATTGTAATTTCAAAATTATGAAAAGAAGTTCAAAATTATTGAAAATTTCGCAAATTGAATTTTTAGCTATACATTTTCATTAATTTAATTTCTGTATTAATTAATTTTTATTCACCAGCCAAAAATTAATTAATTAAATTATTTACAGTTGTGGGAACACTTTCTACTTGATAATTTCTGTATGATTAAAAGCAGAATTAACAGTAAGGAATCATAATTCTGCTTAGCGTGATTACACAATATCCAATTTGGCATGCCAACCAGAAATGTTACTTTGTGGTCTGTGATTTCAATCTTTGGCTTGCCAAAGATGCAGACCGCTTCTCTTCTTCGATTCATTTCTATTTTGAGCATGTCTGGTCCAAGTGATATCATAGGTTGCTATGAATGGATTTTCCCATCTAACACGTTGTCTAGGTTGATTGTAGGGGTACCAGTTTGTCGCCCTAATTGTCCACCCGTTGTCGTGGATTCTTGCTATGTGGCCTGTCCAGCGATGATTACATCTGTCTGTAGATCTGGTGGATAGCATCTTTGACACCGCTCTTCTTCTGATTTCTTCAGCTCTGATATACTCTCTCGGAAATGCTGCGCTCCATAGCTCTTTGTGTGGTTTGAATTTTCTTCTCATTTGATTGAGTGTTGTGTTCCATGTTTCGGCAGCAATAATAAAGCCGGGAGGACGTTAGTATTGAAGAGATTGACATTTTGCGGCGTGATTTGGAGGTTAGAATAGGTTCTAGTTTTTGGAAGGCCATCCAAGCACATCTGATTCTATTATTAATTTCTTTGATTAGGTTTCCATCCGGGGTAATTGTGTGACCAAGGTACTTGTATTCTTCAGTTCTCGTGATTTCTTTTCCGTCAAGCTTGACTGTGGCTTTAGTGTTGTTGTTGGACATCCATTGTGTTTTGCCCGGGTGGACTTTTTGGCCAATCTTGTTAGTTTCTGCCTGGTCTTGTTGAGCATAGCTTCAATGGCTGTAGAACAGTTTGCTAAAAGAATTATGTCGTCGGCGAAGGCAAGATAATACAGTGTTTCTCCATCGATGTTGATGCCTTCATAAGTGCTGAACTTGATGTTTCTCATAATAGATTCTATCAAACATGAAAAGAGATTTGGGCTGAAAACGTCACTTTGGCGGACACCTCTTTGAATGTAATTGGGAATGGGTGCTTGGAACAGTTTGGTTTAAGTCGTAGTTTGGCTATTGATTTCTTTGATGATTTGAATGCATTGGTGTTGTATTCCTGGTTCTTTAAGAGAGTTAAGGATAGCAGTATGTTCTACCGAATCAAAAGATTATTCGAAATTTTTTGAAGAGAAGGAAATGGTCCTTTCTAAATTCAATGTGCTTCTGAACCTGCTGTCTTATTGTGCGAATATGATCAATGGTCGAGAATTGGCTTCTAAAGCCCGCTTGCTCCTTCCCGCATTCTTCACTGAGAACTTTTTTGTACGATAGAGGATGAGTCTGGTAAACACTTAGAGAATTTGGATAAAAGGCAGATAGAGCGGTAGTTTTTGATATCTTTAGGTTTACCAGAAGATATTTATTGTGAATAGATCTCAGCTGTTAGCGATCTGCTGACTTGTTAAGTCAACAAATTCATGCACTACAAGGCACCATAGCACATGGCAAGGATCTGCACCCAATTCATTCAGGAGAATGGGTTTTCAGTCCTGGATTGGCCAGAGAATTACTCTCCTGACTTGAATCCCATTGAAAATCTTTTTTGGTATTCTCAAACAGAATCTCTCCCATGATGCCGTCACAACGCGAAACGACATGATTGGCCGTGTCATCCACCTGTCTTCAGGCCAGGGGGCATTAAATATTGATATTTTATTAAATTAGCATTTCTAGCATTTTAAACTTTTAAAATTTGTGTGTATCATTAATTATTTTATATGCATTTTTCGAATAATCAAATAATTCTGATGTCCATATTTCATTTGAGTAGTCAGCAGATCGCTAACAACTTAGATCCATTAACAATAAATGTATTTTTGTGCTGACGAGCCAAATTGACTATTACGAAATCACACTTAGCAGACTTATTGATACTTAACCCACTGACTGATTATGATTCCTTACTGTTAATTTTATTATTTTCGATAATTTTGGTATTTTTAAACTTTTTTCGAAATTACAATAAAATTAGTGAAATCATTTTAGGTTTGCAGTCAAATATGATCTTAAAATATTCACAATAGATTCTAGAAGACATAAAAAGTGTTGAAAGACCCTATCATTTTCACTAGAGTACAAAATTAAGTTACAAAAACAACTCAAAAATGACACAATGTTGCCCTTGTCACAAGTAATTCTGTCTCTACTGTATTTTATTACCAAATAATTGTATATATTGAAATGTGTTTTTGTTTGTAGCACCGTAATCACGCTAGCACTGACAGCAATCTAAGCGTTGATGGCGGTTTGTATCGTGATAATTCGACACATGGTAGTGCTCCCCATTCCTCTACCAGTCCACCTGTTGGTATAATAGCGGGCAGTCGGAAGGCCTGTGGCCAGTGCCAGGCATGTAGACAGACGAAAGACTGTGGAAATTGTGACTTTTGCAAGGACATGCGCAAATTTGGCGGTTCAAATCGAATGCGACAGAAGTGCCGATTACGGCAGTGTATTAGCCTGACAAGTCACAATTTACCTCCAATGTCGGAGCAAAGTATGCTTGATGTGGAGCTTCCCAAATCTTCCTCTAGGTATTCCTCACAGAGATATTCAGACATGTTTCAACACAAGTAAGAAACACTAATTCACAAATTTTAGTTACAGAAAGTTCCCCAAAAATAAAATTTAACGAAAATAAAAATACGACTGATAGATGGCTTTTAAGAAAGAGTAACATATTGAAGGATATCAGATTTCCAAACTAATTGTTACGTCTGTTTATAAATGGATGCTCCTTGTTTGTCTCTAACGACGCAACAGCCTCATTTTAGCAATATTTATTTTATTTTTTAGTCGACTGAAAAACTATGATGCAGATTTAGACGATCCATCAGCAAATCGCCGTTTTTCTTCCTATTCTTACGAAAGTGCAGCACCGTCTGTACCTAAAATGCGTAGGACGGACAACTCAATGACACCCTACCCTTCTGGGTACAATATGAAGCACCACTCTCCTCGTGGAGGCCATATAATATCGTCTGGTGGTCGGAACAATATGTCGAAACGCGAGCCGCAGCATATTTCTCCTGGAGGAGGTGTTATGCGGCGTCAGGTTCCTCGTCTCGATCATTATTCTGGTGGACATACTGGTAATCATGTGGGCCACTATCCAAGGCAACAGTTGCGTTTCAATGAGGCCCCGGGTATGATGTCTTCGCCGCTGGACAACCATGAAGAATATGGTGGTGGTCCTCCGATGAGTCACCTTCATAACAATCAGATACGAGGTGAATACTCTGATTCTGATGAAGATTTAGAGTTGCAGTTGCCAGATTATACCCACTGCATGGGACCCGCCTGCATGATGCCAGCAAGACAAGGAAACAAATTTTGTTCTGATGACTGTAACAATAAGCAAAATCTGTAAGTATTGTTCTCAACGTGGTTCTGTATAATATTCTATTTCTACTAATGTAATGTTATTTTTCCACCATGGTAAATACATAATTGCTTTCAAACAACTACTTTTTATCGTTTTCTTGGCATATTTTATGTAGTACGTACAACAGTATATCTTTGTTTTTCATTTTAGTTCAAGAAACTCTTATAATCGCATGTCCACTGGACACTATTCATTGTCACATGGATTGGGTTTAAAGGATGCAGTAACCACACCGTAAGTTCACCTAACCCAAGTGTAAGACGTATTAGTATAATAAATAACGTTTATGTATGTAGCATTTTAGTTTAATTTCCTAGAGCATTACCTTTTTCTTGTTCGAAAAGATTTTTTATAATTTAGAGAATTGGTGATTGTTTTATAAAAATTAAACCACATAGTTTGTTCAATTTATTGTCTAGAACAATTAGTAGCGAGAAATCAATATTTATAGTATCTATTGGTTATTATCTTATCTTAGTTGTTGGTGATGGTTAGCGAATTGTCTGGCCGTTCGTGAATGGGCAGTTGATTAATCATTAGGCACCTGGCCCTTTCGCGAACAGACAGGATGCTTCGTGAAATGGCTCAATTTGCCAATAATCGTCAGCATAGTAAACTAGTGAAATTTATTTTCAACCTCGTTAAGATAATGGGGAATGTTTCATTTTTGTCAGAATTTTGGTTTTAATTATAAAATGAGTTTTCACATTTTTGGGTACCTTTTTAGTTGTGTGTTGTTCATTTATCCTTACCAGTAGTTTATGATATCTTCAACAAATCTGTTTTAATATATTATTTATAACGTCTCTGTTTTTTTAATTTGCATTTCAGCTATACACTTAATTACCCCGACCACCTTTATTGCAAACACCATCGATTTCACAGTTGGCAGGAGAATTCGGGTCTGAATAATGCCACCACTGTCGCAGGTGTGCCGAACATGATTTCCTCTGCTGCCACTCAATTCTCTATGCATCCTGGAACTCGTCTTTCCTCGGTGGCTAATCATATTCCTCATCATCAGGTCGTGTCTTACTCTGGTGAGCATCCAGGCGTTCCCATTGTTGCCGGTACAGGTGAACATCATGAAGAGTACTACACGATCAGTGAAACGGATAATTTGGAGATCAATTGGCCACAAGAAACAGTGGCCAGTGCCAATTAATTTTTTTACATATTATTTAGCTGTTGAGCGCTGTCATACATTGTTGTATGGTTAGTGCCATTAATAGTGTCTTTATCGAATGCTCCTGTACAGATTTATTGTAAAAATGTAGATTTCATAAATTACTGAGATATCTACATTATACATCCAACATTCTGCCTGTTTTATTTGTTATTTAGGTCTAAAGCAAATGTAGTCATTGTCATACATTTATTTTTTTCAAACAATATTTATTATCGAATACGTAGTTTTGTGCTGTTTTTAAGTTTCATTTGCTTTACTCCTACTGTGGCTCCTATGAATTTCAGTTAGACGCTTATTCTTACTATTATGGAAACAAACTAGTTTTAGTTGGACAAAGAAAACAGTATGCATACATTTGAGTTTACTAATTTTTCAACTGCACAACAACCCATTTAAATCTTTTGAGTCTCATTGGGCACAGCTAGATTAGACAATGTAATCTTAATAATCCGTCATCTAAAAATGGGTCGTGTTCACGTGGGGGGGATTTCATACTTCTCCGTATCGATTGAGCTGAAATCTGGAAGATTCACCGGCAATTTAAAAAAATACTTAAATCAATAGGTTCAGAAATTGGAGTTTGTTTGATTACGTTCAAATTTGGTGAGTAGATTAACTGGGACCTAAGTAATACAACTAATATTAAAAACAGGTTTATTTCGACATTTGGGGCTAAATACAAACCAAGCATCCTATTCATCGAACTTGAAATTTATGCTCCAGAAGACATCTATGTCCGAGATGGTTCACGTTTATGGTTCCTGAAATAAGAGGACCATCAGTTCAAGACAAGTGGCCAAAATTGTTCTTTTAATGGTTCATAATAGCTTATATTATGAGGTTTTAATTTGTCTTTCGGACCTAGACCCTAGATCAGAATCTGCGGACTTCAATTTCAGATATTTTATTTGGCAGATAAAAATGATTTATTCTCAATTTTCAATATTTTCAAAAACTATGTGTGAAGTGTTTATAGCATATCTGTCAAGTACAGGGACCTCGGATGGTGTCAAGGATTGGGGGGGCCAACCTAAAAAGGGGCACTTTTCT
>JAUYWI010120494.1:0-10362 GCA_034780595.1 Parotoplana pacifica
CGCCTGGTCTGCAGTAGCCGCTGGTCCTCCAAACTGAAGTCCTGCCCTGTCCAGGGCAGAGTGGCCCGTGCCCTTGCAGAGGACCCGTTCCCCAAGGAGGTTGCCCACCTTACCTCCTGCTGGACTCCTCTGACCTTCGCGGACTGGAGGAACCTGCATCGCGCCAGGCTCTCCATTCTCCCAGTCCGTGGAGGTCCTGCCTCCACCCTGGCAGACCGGCGCTGCAGAAAGTGCTTCAGGGAGGAGGAAACGACAAGCCACGTCATCTCCGGCTGTGTTTCCTCCTTCCAGCTGATGACAGCTAGGCACGATTCTGTCCAGCAAGCCCTGGTCTCGGCTATGGTGGAAGCTGGACTCCAGCCTCGGGTGAACGTCTCTGCGCCGGGTACCACTCTGCGACCTGACATACAGGTTGAGACGGAAGACGGGCTCCTGGTGGTCGATGTCGCCGTCCCTTTTGATGAGACCTCCAACTTGGCCAGGGCCTCTCTGGTGAAGAGGGAGAAGTACGCCCATCTTGGTACCTCTCTCCCCTTCGTCGTCGGGGCTCTCGGTACCTTTGCTGCTTCGAACGCAGCCGTTCAACAACACCTCCACCTTCCCTGCAGGACCTGGGCTAGCATCCGTAGGACGGCCCGGGTCGCTGCTATTCAGGGTACCACCCTGATCATTGATCGTCACCTCCAGTGAGCTGTTCTCACTTTTCCCCTTTGTACATTTCTCCCCCAGTTTTGTACATATATGTTTTATTGTGTTTTTCAATAAACCCCCCCTTAAAACTGAATAAGTAGTATATTTTTATCAAAGTATTCCTGCTTTTAACTTAATTATACTACTCGCCCAGGCCAACTGTTTCGGCCTTTTGAGGTAACATCAAAAGCTTTTTTTAGACTAACCAAATAATCGAAAACTTTCTGATAACGTTGATGCTATTTTTAGACATCTGTGACGTGTAAATTTGAAGTAAATCAAAGCGACGTTTTTCGCCGCTATTCTTCAGAATAGAAAACAGCAGTTGAGCTGGTGTTCAGGACAGGAGACATGGTGACTAAAACGCTCCACAAAATCTTATTGGACAATCGGTTGGAATCTCTTCAGGCTATGACGTTTTTACAGAAGAACTATTTTTAGCTCAAATTGTCCGAGACACAATCCGCAGAGTCGCTCACCGACCACAAACGCCCTAAATTATCAGCTCATCATCGGGCAACGAACCGCTTGACCTGGGGGGACTCACGTCATGCACTTGGTGATGGGCAGTTGCAGTTGCGTCACGTTCCTGACTGGTGGCATTCGGGATCCCTGGCTGGTCTCTGGTGACGAGGGCGGGGGCGGAGTGGCCGGGCGATCATCCATGGTCGGGGCAGTTGGCACGGTGCATGGGGCAAGGGAGTCCATGGATATCATCACCTGATCCATGGGATTGGGGTGGATGGTCTCCTCATAGGAGGGAGGCGGCAGCATTCCACTGGAGGAGAAGACAACATTCAGCTTGGCAATACGCACATCACAAGTTGGCCCCTGAGATCACCAGTGGATCTTAAATGGTCAAATTCCTGTCTCTCAACAATTGTATCTTAGGTTACCATTTGACCTACTTAAAACTGATCATAGCCAACTATCAGACAATTTGACGTAGTTAAAACTGATCAGACAATTTGACCTACTTAAAACTGATCACATAATTTGACCTACTTAAAACTGATCAGACAATTTGACCACTTAAAACTGATCAGACAATTTGACCACTTAAAACTGATCAGACAATTTGACCTACTTAAAACTGATCAGACAATTTGACCTACTTAAAACTGATCAGACAATTTGACCACTTAAAACTGATCAGACAATCTGACCTACTTAAAACTGATCAGACAATCTGACCTACTTAAAACTGACCATTGCTAACTACAAGGATGGAAAAAAGAAACCGTAACACCTGCAGAAATGGCATTTTTCCTAATTAATTTTTCTTTAATAATTATTTTTTTGTAGATATGCATAATTAGTGAATGTTCATCATTTGAAAGCGTCAAACAACAAGTGGCTGGCCCTGAAAAGAGCTGTTGTCGCGTTCTCATAAAGGGGCAGTGACTTGGTAGGCACAGTGACGCCCACGACTGTCGATCACTTGCTGGCAGCAGTTGGGCAGCGATTGCAGAAGGTTCTCGATCAGCTGCATCGAAGAGCTCCTGCAGTCCATGAACTACCCTCCTGTCGAGTTCTGCCTTGACGTGAGCCCAAACATTCTCGATGGGGTTGAGGTCAGGGCTGTTGGGTGGCCACACCATGACTGTGATGACCTCCTGCTCGAACCAGCGAAGTGTCACGTGTGCTTTGTGGGGTGTGGCGTTGTCTTGTTGGTAGACAAACTCCTCGGCAGTGGCACAAAATGGCAGCACACGTTGTTGGAGGATCTGTAGGTAGCCTTGGGCATTGAGCCCGCCATGAATCCGGTACAGTTCCAGAGGCCCCCTTGATGAAAACGCACCCCAAACCACGACATGTATTATGTTTTAAACCCTGCCACCACCTCTTCGACTCCTGAAATGACGCATTTGAGTTGTCTGCATGAGGTGGATTGGCATCTCATCGCTGAACAAAACGTTTCTCCACTGGTCTGGCGTCCATGGAAGATGTTCACGAGTCCATTGAAGCCGGTTGGCACGATGACGAGCAGTTAGAAGGGGTTTCTTGAGTGCAACGTATGAAAACCGACGGCCTGGAAATGTCTGAAACGCACAGTCCTTGAAGTTGCCACCATATCGCTCCATTGTGCTCACTCCTGTATATGTACAACAAACAAATAATTACCAAAAATTCAATTTCTGCAGGTGTTACGGTTTCTTTTTTCCAGCCCTGTATATATCAATCAATTATTGTTATTGTGTTTACGCTATGATAAATCTGAACTTTGTGTTTATGGTTGTTTTGAACAAGAATTTTATTCATTACCATAACTGTGACAAGTTTGCACTACTTTTCAAATTGCCTAGGAGTACGACTACCTGATTTCCGCTTCTGTGAGTGTGCATTCCGGGCCCTCGGAGCTCGGACGCCTCCTGGTCACTGCCTGCCGAGATCTGGCTCACCTGGTCCAGGGAACTGCTTCAACTGGCGGAGGGGTTAAGGCCGCCAAAGATCTGTGGGATTATCTCTATCGATGCCTTCTGCTTCCTAGGCGACAGATTCCCGGTGAGCAAATATAAAACAGTTTGGTCTGATACTCTAGAAGGTTCGATTATATTGAATTCCAGCCTCGGGGAATTATTTTTACTTAGAAAAGTAACACATTTTGTATAAAGTGAATCTAATCATTTGTAGGTGCCAGTGGGCCTCTTACCCGTTCTCAATTACTTGAATTTGGTCGGCTGTTGCGTAATCACCAAGCATTAGATATGCTGATTGCTGCATTGGCCCATATTACATCACACGTTCGTAATGACGTAACACTGGTCAACTCCCAGAGTCCCTATCGCGATGTGTGGCCTTCTAATGTCCCAAACACGGCACAAGTAAATGGACTACCTTAATTTATTAATTTAATTTGCTTTTTCTATTCCTACTATTTTAATGTTCTCTCTCTCTCTCTCTCTCTGTCTTTCCATTTTCGAACCAGACTCATGTAATGACACTGTGTGATACATTGCGGTCTTTGATTGACCTGGCCTTGCGTGTGAGTCCTCGGCAGGTCAACTGGTTGCTGATTCGTGGTGACCTCGCTCTGGCCGATCTGCAGTTTTCCTCAGCCTTGAAATTCTACCTGGAAGCCGGCGTGTCGGCCACGGAATACTTCACCAGAGCAGTGCCGCCTGATGTGTATTCTGAACGGGTGAGTTTTGAGTCACTACGTACTACTTTCTATTTCAAAAACAAACAAAAAATCTTGCAAAACTGTACAGGTCCATGTGCAGCTATGCCTAATCCCAGATTGACTCTTCGTTGATGACCCTCTACTTCATTATAGACATCTGAGGAAGTGATGGGGTATACACCTCCCTAGAATATCATACTTCCCTTGGATGGACCGATAATGGGATCCAACTAGGGTCGATGACGTCATAGAGGGTCAACATTAAAGTTTGTCCGATTGATTTGAAGATTTGGTGTGTGCATTAGGCATTCATTGATCCAAATCCATAAAAATGGTTTCAAAAATCGATAATTTTGGCCAAAATCACTTGAATGGTTCTAAAGTCTAAACCAAACATCCCATTTGAGATTTAGAATTTGAAAGGCATTCATTAGAATTGATGTATGAGGTCCATCATACCAGGGCCGGTCCATAAAAATGATTTTTCAAAATTATATTTTATCATAATTAAATGGTTTATTATAACTTTTTACATCATTTTTAGTTCTGAGGCTTAAAAAATCAATGGCTCTATAATTCAAACAAAACATTCTATGGTTCTCGAGATGTGAGGAACACCACCACTCTGGGACCAGGCTACTAAAGGCATTTTATGGCAAGAAAATGTATTTCTAGGTCATTTTTAGTGGGTTTTGGTTGAATTCATTCACATAATTAGAATTTTTGAAAAAGTCCATTTTAATGCATTGCTAGGGGTCCTGGTTTCCCAAAATCAGTGGACCTCAGTTTCATATTTGGGATAATGCTATGATGTTTCTACTTGGCGCACTAATTGTGTACCAAACAAAGATTTGAAGGCATTCCAATAAACTGTTCATATTTTGTCTTAAATTTCTTATTTTTCTTTATCTAATTCTTAGAATTTCCAAGAATAGTCAATTTTTGACACAAAATGTTGCACAACCTTTTTTTGGGTTCAATATAATTTTGTGACATTTTCTAAGCTGTTGATAAGTGTGCTATGCATCTTTTTGCCAATTAGAAAGCTTCTATGCATTATTCATTTTTTATTTTGAAAAGAAAAGAATGTCTCTGGCTTTTAGGTTGAACCCTGTGGTTACATAATGCTTGAAACGGAAATATTTTAGATTTTCACTAGTTCCTAGATCGTTTTTAGTGGATTTATAACCAATTCAGTAAAAAAATTGATTTTTAATTTATATTTTATCATAAAGTATACTTTTCAAAATTTGGAAATTTCGGACTTCAGTGATCTACTTTGAGTGCAAACTAAATGACCTTGAGTGGGGATTGAAAAACAATTTTACGTAACAAACTGCGCACCTTCACTTATGACATTTTGCAAGATTTCAGTCTAGTCAGAGTTAGTGCTTTTGCGCTGGAGAATAATATGTACTAGAGGAGATGTACCCCCTCTCCTCTTATCAGCGAAGGGTTAATTAATGTTAAATCTGTCTGTTGGTATTTACATAACTACCGGCTTTAGTGACACTATTTGGTGATTTTTAAATCTTACTCGATAATTCCGTGGCATCCAGAGAAGAAGCGAGATATAAGTTTCCGGGACTTATAATATATCGTGCAAACCGAATTTTGAATGCATGGGTTAAACCATTATGGCCTGTAAATTTTCAAACTTCATAACGCTATAAATCATAAATCCGTTTCTTAGCGATAGAACTAAAAACAAGGAAGCATGTCATTTTATAGATATAGACCATGCCAGTATTAAAACTAAGTGCTATGACTTTGAAAAGTCAATTAAACTTTCAAAAGTATTTGATTCTTTTTTAGATTATTCAAGCGATGATTAAATGTTGTCAGGAGCTTCGACTGTATGGCGAGGCAATGGTGCTCTGTCAATTAGTATCACAAACCAACACCGCTACTCAGCTGGCTAAAGAAATGACCAATTCGGGGGACTCTTTGGACGCTTTTCTGCCATTTTTATGGGATGTGAATCTTCTAGAAATTCTGACAGCTCTTGAAACTAAACGAGGAGCGCTTACTAAGCGAGCGAAACTCATTAGTAAGTAATGATGCCATAGTTTGTTTTAGTGGTTACTTTTATACGGAAAATGAATTTGAGTTTTAACAAATTCGGACCGTTTTTATTGCATTTTTTAGTATATGGCCTTATGTAAAAATAATCTTCAAAAGTTAATAAGATGGTTAATAATCTACAATTTAGAGGTAGAATGAGTGTACCAGTACCTATGTACATGAAAAATCGTTTATTTAAATGTTTAGCAGACAAATATAGGGTGTCCCCTTAATTATTGCGTTTTTATTCTGAACCAAATATTATGGACAAATTACATCAAAAATTAATATTTATAATTATCAAACAAGTCACAGATACATCCCATTCGTGTCTATCACCCTTTGGCAGTGATCAAAGAGATTTCTAAATTCCTTCTCAAGCACATGACGTGGTAATATACTCTCGAACTTCCTGCAAATTAGCAAAATCTTTGTTGCGTCTTTGAGCTTTCATATTTCGATTCTGCAGATTTAAATCTGGTGAATATGGTGGTTGAGGTATTAAATTAATGTTGTTCCACCAACTGGACTTTATGGGGTCTCGCATTGTCATCCATTATGCAATTTCTTTCTGGGGGTTCATGTAGGTATACAAGCAATCAGATTATCCAACAATTCCAAGTTTCAGCATTTATTGAGCCCCCATCCAAAATCTCAAAATAGGAATTGCGGTAGCTTACACTAGTCTTATTGGAAAGAGCCACAGATTTCAATTATACCTACTATACTTTTCAGAGGCTAACTATATAACGTCTTAAGGAAACAGCATAGAGTAAAATACGGCCAAGTTTTGTCGACTGGAATTTCACAAGGTCGACAGAATATTGTATTTATGGGTCACCCTATGCAATACTTGTCCGCTTCACTATTGTTTCATTATTGTTTGTTACTTTTAGACACAATGGGTCTCCCAGAGATAAATACCAGCAACCGAACTGACATCCTACAGACCACAGAACTTAGAAAGAAATCCGAATTTCTGAGAGTGCTTGCACAGCATCATCTAGTTTGATTGAGCAGAACTTATTCTGTCACGTGTTTATAAAAAGGGCTAGATACTTGAACAATCTTTGTTGTAAAACGATGATTTGCCTATAAAAACTCTTGATCAGTGTGTAGAAGGTACTATGCTCAATTCAGGTCACAGTCGATTTCTAAACCAAATAAACTTTATTTTCTGTTAAAATGTGGTCCATACAATTAGATTGATAAATTTCAAGGTCAAATTGTACCTCCAGAATGTGTACTGTGTTTTTAAAGAAAACTATTTTTGTTAATTGAAGAACGTTAAAGAACATTATTTCAATCCGAAACATTAATTTTCCTTTCAAAGAATATTATTTGTTTAACAAAAAGGTCTTTAATTTGTAAATAATTATTAAAATTTATATTTTTATACTATTATTGGTTTGTTTATAAATAGATGTTTTTATACTAAATGTCAATATTCTTAATATTTTTGCTCAACTACTCGTAGATTTGTGGGGGGGGGGTAGGTACCACCATCCCCAGTACACACTTATGTCCCAATCAATTTGTATGAAATTTAGTATCAGTTCATTAAATTTTCTTGCGGCTCTTCTGATTTAAAACCAATTTTGCTCTGATTCTTACGTGCGATCTTCAGCAAAAATGAAATTTGGCAAAATGCACGCTGCAAAACAATCCATCATGTCAAAGACCATCTGATTCGGAAATTTATTTCTTTTGAAATCGGCGTCAGTCGAAAGATATCTAATAAACTAAGAATTTTTGATCTAGATACACGTATTTGTTTTATAATTTATCAGCAAAACTTCTAGGCCTGTTCTAAAAATTACATTTCTACGATTAGCATAAAACTTGAAGTTTAATATTAGAGACCCTAAAATTATTTTCGTCCGGGAGTCCAGAGGATTTTAATAATAACATCACGTCCCAAAGGTTTAATAGTTTTAATACTTAGTGTATGTGAATCATAGATATTGTATATTACTTTTAATACCATATCTATGATGTGAATACGAGCTCAGAAAGGTAAGTTGCACAATTTTGATTGGTATCAGGATGGCCACGTATACTTGAAATTCACTGATGTATAGGGTGTAAAGGCTATTTCCGCCGATTTTGAGAAATTCTCTGTTTAACAAATTAATAAGTCACCACCAGAACATTGACAAGAAAGGTGAATATGTATGATGTTTGACTAAAATGTAGTTCTGTGTTGTTTTATTATTTGTGTAGATGTATCTATACTTATATGTACAATAATTAAATAAACATATACCTATAACCTTTCCTCAAAAACATACTTAAATTTCCAATGGTGTACTTGAATTTTTTCATGATGGGCAATTTCTTTTATACAGATTTGAAAAATCATATCGAAAGGTCTCACAGAACATAATTCAGAAATAGGTTTTATTATAAGCTAATTATGCAAACGGGTTAGCTCCTCTACCCAAACTCTCAACTGTGTACATTCTTATTATTATGAGTAAAAGTAAGAAAAAAACATTTGCTGTGTATAAAATTATAAATATCTGTTTATAGCAAGCAGCTAGTGCTTTTTTCTTACTTTTATTAAAACTATGAAGCTATTGCAGGAGACCTATGCTACAGCTATCTTAAATATTATTATTATATTATTTATGTATGCCATTGAATGTGACATTGAGATCTCAACGGGGAAAAAAAGATTTATCAGCAATTGGGTCTGGGTTGTTGTTGCGGACACAAGTCTTGCTAGGTGTAAGGTCTAACTATAATTTTTCCATTTAAAATACAGGGAAACAAATGTTGTTTTACATTTTAAGGTAAGATATTTGATTATTTTGTATTAGAGATTATGTAGGTACTTAAATGTATGTTTTATGTATAATTTATTTTAGGGTGCGAAGCATTTAGCACGTTTCAAAGCAATACAAAATGTCAAACCTCTCTTCAATGACAAAAAGCTAAGTGGTGACATGGAATCACATATAAAACTAATTCAACCATTCAAACAGGAACGTGTTATTATAAGAGCCGAACTAATCTCAGTTGTCAGCAAGAAGTAGTCAATCAATGATTTTTTTTACTTCTTTCTACGTTTGAGGATTCTCAGGTTGCAAAAGACATCACTCTTGGTCGCACAAAATATGCATACTATTTGTGTTTTTGCTCCATTCATTCAAAACTGCTAGTGACAGAGTTACAAGATGTTGCATGTTTGATGGATCACTGAATAAGGTCCCACAACGCTGCCAAATGGATTTCATTATTCACTTTTGGAGTAATGAGCACAAACAAATAGTAGATATTTTGATTTAGCATTTTTGGCCCACACGAGAGCAGAGAACCTACTAAAAGCTTTTTATGAGGTCTTGGAAAAGTTAATATGAAAAATCTCTTATTTGTCTCCATGGATGACCAAATATTAATTTGTCATTGCTAAAAAAAGCTGACATTTAGAAGATAAGAGGACAGTCTATCAGAAATAATTAATGTGGTCTCATGTGGGTTACGTATCATACATGGAACTGCACATGGAGGCTTCTACATGGAACTTACATGAGGTGTTTTCAGCTGCTTATTATCTCTTCAAAAATTCACCAGTACTTTTGCAATGTTACATCATCTTCCGTTTTTCCTATGAAATGTTGTTCCGTTAGATGGCTTGAAAATCTGCCAGTTGCAAACGTTTTTGGAATTAATATCTGATCTGAAAAAGTATTCTGCTGAAGTTAATCTAAAACCATCTGTCATATCCTTCACTCGGATACAAACTGCTGTCATGATGAACCGATTTTGAAGGCAAGACTTGGTTTTTTAATTTCTATTTGTACCATCATTTAACCTTTTCTGTGCAGATTCCAAACAGATTCCTTTTCTATATGATGGCTTGAAGGATGTCCAGACAGCTCTTGCAAAAAGGTGAGACAATATAAATATTGTTTGTTACTTTTCTAGTTTGTTTACTTTGTTCTTTCTTTAATCTTATGAATATTATATTTAGTTTTCTTACAATAATATTTATAGATATATTAAGCAGTCTATTTTATTGATGAAGCATCATCCCCCTTCCATTTAGCAGAAGCTATTCTACAAGCCAAAGATAAAGACTTCAAGTTACCTCTTGATGTTGGTGTTGCCGCACATTTTGAAATTGGATGAACTGAAAAAATCAAAAAATCCCAGACATACAGTCATGGCGTTGCAGTTCATTAGCGAGTGCAGAAACTTCCTTGTGTCGGAAACTTGTTGAGAGAACACCTCTCCAATTCTTAGGTACTTTACGGTAGAATAAAAAACACTTATATATAGTTCAGAAATACTACTCGGTCGATCAAAACTTCACGGTAGAAAAACAATACTTATATATTTCAGAAATACTTCTAGGTCGACCAGAACTTCACGGTAGAAAAAAATCACTAATATAGAATTCAGAAACACTAATATATAGTTCAAAAACACTACTCGATCGATCAAAACTTCACGGTAAAATAAAAAACACTTATATATAG
>JAUYWI010120516.1:0-10362 GCA_034780595.1 Parotoplana pacifica
TGTACCAAAGAGCTTCTTCAACAAAGTTTTGGCTACTAAAACCTTGCCATGAACAGAAGAATTGCATATATTATATGTACCATACTATCATTCCAATTTCTTCTTCATATGCTGAAAGGGGATTTTCAGTTTTGAAGCACATTAAGTATTATAGAAGGTCATCACTCTCTGGTGCGACTTTTCTTCTCAGTGTTTCTTTCACAATTTTCGCGGATATGATTACCATATTCTGTGTAAATATGCTAAATTTGATAAACAACAACAGATCAAATTAAGTCCAATTGTTTTACCAGCTAAAAATATATGTCATTTAGTTTGAAATGGGAAGTAGACGATAAGCTGATAGGCGGGATGAGGTGAAATGGTCTCTCTTCAATGAGATTCGCTTTCTAGACAGTCTTCAGTTTCTGTCAACCGGTTTGGTAAACTTAGTGCAACAATTGTCCTGTTTAAATGATGATGATAACATTTTCTGTTACACAAAGACCCAGTTGAATAATGCTGACGAAAAGGAGTGTATCTTTATTCTATGGAACATCTTGAAGACACCTTTCTCACCAGAAATAGCATTTGATGTAGGATTGAATGCTCAAGATGGAGCTTGAATTAGAGGTAGTGTATGAGTCTGCAAAGTAAGTATAGTCTACAAGTGGAAGTGGATGTCAGTTTCTATTTGATGTGGTTGAAAATTTTCGCCATGTTTATCTAGTTATGGCTTGGATATTGTCTTTTTTCTATTCACTCCCAGATTTTCGTGGGCGCCGGTCAGAGATTGAATTACAATTGATGAAGGACTATGAGATGTTCTGTTTATACGACCAGGGAATTCTGGAGGTCTCACACAGGTGATAGCATGTTATGCAAAATCATAAAACTACCTTACCTCGTCGGATAAGAACTTATCAGTAGAGAGCGCATCCAACTACGGGCTCTATAGTTGGGATAAGACTCAAAAGTTTCCTTATGGTGAACTCCACTGGGTTCCAAAAATGAATTTGCTGGCCTGTTTCCAATGGCGATCTGTCCGCTTGGACAGATTTCTTTGGAACAAAGGTTACACAACGGTTACGAGTGGACTTAGAAAGCGCTATACATGATAAAACAGTTTCTTATCTATGTATAGCTTCGGCGAAGGAATGTGCTGAGGTAGAGAATTTTTCAGTTGTGATGTTAAAGCACATCAGACAGTGTCATCAAGAACGGTCAAAGATAACAGTTACATTATCGCGTTCTTCATTTCTATTTTACAATGGAAATGAAACTTAAGGTGGTGAATGCCGGTGCCAGATTTCGCCAGAAAGCTTGTATGAAAGACTGTCGACTTCAATATTGAACAGCGCAAAAAGTGTTTATTTGAATTTAAAAAAAAGTAAAAGCAACTTCCTTAATAAAACAAAAAGCAGCGTAAACACATCAAATTTGACCTGAATGGAGTGCCATACATGAGGTAGTCTGTCTGAGACTAAAATGTATTCCATCAAGACGTCTGTATCCGAGACGATGGCAAAAGGTCTAAAATCGGCGGTTGTGCAGGAAACAACATTTAAGGATTACTATGACAGAGAAAAGTTGGAGAACACGGATGTACATATTGTACACAGATTTATTTTTTCTCAGATGCAGCTAAAACAATTATACAATAAGAGATTTGGACGGCAGATGGTGGCTGTAACTCTTTGTTCTATTTGCCAATAGTTGATTGATGGAAGTTCAAATCTAAGAAAAAGCGAAGGAGATTGCTGCAAGAAAGCTGCGAGATAAATATTGGCGCAATTCGTTCTCGACCTCGTCAAACGAAATTCTAATAATACTAATTAATGTAGTTTATTACTTAAAGTAGTTTATTTCTGTATACTGTGAGTGTTTAGAAAACAAACGTTGTACATACATACCACAGCAGCAGTTACAGATATTTAGATAAATGCTCTTCCTCAATATACCTGATACAACTTATAAAATAGACATGCATTTTTCATTACTCTATCTCTGCTGCTGTAATCACATACATATTTTGCTGTTCTAATATAATATTTATGCGTTCTATTCTTATTGTCAACTCCCCTTAGTATGTATTGGTTAAAATTCATTGCACCCGTTTCTTAAAAGGACTATTAGGAAGGATGGCATTAATCACCGAATAAAGTGTCATATTTAAAAATAATTCATTAGAAATAAAGGTCTTTATCCAGTGATTAACAAATCCAAATTTTCAAAAATTTAACCCATCAGTGCCGGCACCATGAAAGAATAAGATTTTTAAATAATGTAGTTGGTAAGGAGGAATAGAAAATTACAAAGTTATAATTTGTTTTGTTGTACAGTATGAAATTTATGACCCTATCCAATATTGGACCCTCAGGCATATAAGCAACCAAAAAAGAAAAATAATGCTCCAATCTTTAACATTACATTACTAACAACAACATACAAAAAAAGTATACAGATAATTTAAAATCAGTAGAGACTGACAAATACCTAAGGCTTTTATAACACATAACTAATAGCGGGTGTCAAATGGGAAAGTAATTTCCAAAAATACTATTGGGAATGACAATGTCTGAAACAATCTATGTGTAGAGACACATTGCATTTTGAGCAGGCATTTGTAGAATTCTTTTTACAGACACAACATTGTCATTGTGGCTGTTTTGAAAGTGACCAATGGTTCGTCCCATCATACCTGACAGACCGAGCCAAACATGGGACAGTAGTACTTGAAGGACGGTTGTATACCGATGATTTTATGAGAGCAATGGTCACTTCCCGAAGAAAAGGCAGCAGTGGTGAATGGGAGGCACTGAAATTGTTGACTGCGAGATTTATTCGCCAGGAATTTATGACTGCCATGGATAAAGAATTGTTGATCAACCGCCAATACCATTTCTTAGAGTACAATCGAATACGATACAAACCAACAGGTTATCTGTAATCATCGTTGTTCAACGGGTGTCTTATCCTTGCTCCCTTTGATGCGATGGTGACATTGTACTACTGGGTGCACTGGATCTAAATTCGAGGCAACACAGATCACTTTGCAGTATTTCCATTTACACGTAACAATATCGCCATCAGAGACACAAACAAATTTCCCTCTCTTTGCTTTGTCGATATTTGTAAGTGTATCTTTCTTGTTTCAATCGATTTTCCCGAACTGTTCCTCTGCAACATAATCTAAATTCCTTTAGCTGCTTCAGCAGATCATACGAAGTGAAATAATTGTCAATGAACAGACAATGCTTTTCAGGATACTTAACACAATCAAGCATATCTAACACGACTTGGCTTCCAAAAGGAATTTTTTCACATTTAGATGTTGGATCGATTTTTTCTTTCTGTGCGCCAGAATATGTATCGTACTTGAAACAAAAACCATCACTTGAGCACAACATCCAGTTTTTAAAACCGCATCTTATTGGTTACCCCTCATAAATTGCTTTGACATATGATGTCCAAAATATGGTACCATTGGCTCGTCGATACATATATTTTCTTTGAAAATACCAAACTGCTGCCATGCTGTATTGAGTTTGTCAATGAATGGACGAAGCTTGAAGTGGCGACGCTTTTATTAGCATCAACTTCATTGTTATTCACGAAATGAAAGTATTGTTTAATTTTATTAAACATATCTCGGGGCATAGTTTCACTAACTAGCGAACAGTAGACGTCTTCCTGTTCTTGCCAGTGGACGTTGTTGCATCCGTTGATTGTATCCCATAAAGTCTAAAATATTTTCCGACGTAACAGAGAAGTTGTGGTCATTTTTTTGGAATGCGTATCGATTTGTTTCGTTTATTATTTTCTGAACAAGATCAACAGGGAACATTTTGAAAAAACAACTCGATAGGAGGCATACCAATCAATATTGGATGATCATCTGCAAGTTTTGCTGGTAGATCTACAGGTATAATTGAGCTGATGTTATCTTTTTCACTTTTTTATTTGGTGGAACAGAGCTCTGTGAAATATTTTCCGCGTCATCATTTACAGGTGTCTGCATTATGTATTTCAAAAGTTCCGGCTATATCATCCGCTTCCGCTTGTGTCAGCATGTTATCATTTATATCTTCCTCGTCCGACAAAGCATCACTCTCAGGAGGTATTGCTACAACGTCAATCGCATCAAACTCGTCATCTAATGTCATAAAATATTCGGCAACTTCACCTTCCGTGTATAGTTCTAAAAAACAATATATGTACATTTACATAGGTATGTAGATAGGTAATCCTATTACGTAATACACAGTTATACACCAAAAAATATGTAAGAAATATATGTATGTAAATATAGTTATATAAAGCTACTCCGTGTATAAGGCATAAATCCAATATCTACATATGCCAATTGCCTACTACATAATGCATTATGTACCTATACCTAACTAGCGTAGTAGAACCATAGACTATGAGTAGTCTATGAGTAGAACTAACTACAATATGATATAGCAGGCAAGTAAATTAGACTTTACAAAGCCAGCCCAGTGGCGCAATGCCGTACAATCGACCCGTTGCGGCTTGGAATCTCGTCAAGGTAAATTTTTAAAAAAAATTGTGTATAATATTTTAATTTACATTTTAGATTTCAACTTAATTGATGAATAGACGCTGAACTAATATTGAAATATATTATTTTGTTTGGTCAAATATAGAGATAACATACTTTAAAAAATATCCATATGCCTAAGGGTCCAATTTTGGACTTTTATGTTTTTCCAGAAGTTTTGGACACTTTTTTTGCCAAATAGTTATGCAAAATAATACATTCCTGTTTATATATCATGAAAACAAATAAAATAGTACAAGTTAATATTAATACTTACTTTTTTTACATAATTGGAATTTCTTCAAAAACACCAAATTTCTCGTTGCTAAACAGAAATCGAAACCTTCAAATATTTAAACATATGTTCTAAATTTTGATTTTTTATGTTTATTAGACTATGTTGTAGCAAATAATTGTTAAGCAGACACATTTGCATATTCAAAAAAAGGTAACTAATGTAGAACTCAATTTTGGACGCTTAGGTTCATATAATCGAAACGTTATATGATCGAATGTACATACATATGTATATGCATTAATCGAAATACAAATAAATTAGGAATTAAACACGTATTTACACAGTATCCAATGATATACCTAAGGTAGAAATTTAAGTTGTCTTTGGCACTAAAATAAATAAAAGAGAAGTTGAAGGAGTTTAATAAAACTATCAATGCTAACCGGGTGGTCAACATTAAGCAGGAGAGTTTACTTATTTCCTCTATACTTTAATATTTAAATCTTATTTTGTTCAATATATAGAGGCCTATTAAAGTGTCGTCCACCAACTTCCAGAATTGTTCCGTCGGCTTTAATCCATTGTATTTTATTTGTGTGGCGTACTAGTAGCAATTGTAATAACATATAGAATAACAAGCGGAATAAAATAAAGGTAATATAAATGCTAGGTTAAATATGTATGGCGACAAACAGTATTTGCTAGAGATATGTACATTAACCTGTTTATCATCTGTGTCAACATAATGATCCATAAATTATGTGATTACATAAGCTTTTCATTCTTGGATTATTTCAATAATAAACATTTGGATTATATGAACAAAATGTCAATTCGACTATATAAAAATTCGACCATATAACATTTCGAGCATACAAACATTCGACTATATAATAATTCGAGCATATGAACATTCGATCAAATAACGATTCGATCATATGAACTATATTATTAATTATTCAATCGAATTTTGAGCGAAATATCTTCAATATAACTTAACTTGCTTAATTGATTTTTTATGCATTTTCTTGCTAAATCTACTGGAGTATAATTGTTTTTTAAAGAAATATTTCAGCGAAGTGCATAATTCTTATTGGAAATACATTTCAGCAATCAAAACATTAGTTTCTCAAAATATTCTTCTAAAAGAGGCTCCTCAAACTGCTGATTTTGTCTACCAGGTAAACGATTTATTCAACTCCTCAAGTAGGCGATAATCTTGATTTGAAATTAACTCAACTGGATGAAGTATTTTTGTGGATTGCATTTTGGCAATTTTATAACCCAATAAATGGTAAAACGATGTCAACAATGCCCTTTCAGATAGGCTGCTTAGCTTCAATCAAAAATCTGAAGTCTTGGGTTTGAATATATCCTCACACGCCATTTTGAACCAAGATTGTCTAGAAGTAAGTACACATACATAATATGGAGATTTACATAATGGAGATTTACAACTTATTCTTTCATGCGTTAAGTGTTAGTCTAAATACATAAATATACAAAATATTATACTACAATATAAAGTTTTAGTTTCAATTACTCTGCAGCATCAATTGATTATTAAAATTTTAGTAATTTAATCTAATTTTATTTCAATCTGAGCTGTTGTCTCTGAAATATTCTTTAAAATGTAAAACAGCTATTATGCTGTATTTAACTGTATAATTAACTTATACTTAGACATAGCTACATAGTCAACATTTTAATTTTTCCGTTAGAATCTGTTTGCCGCCATTTGTCTCAAAGGAGACTATAATGATCACTCGAACGTGACACAAGCCAGGTTGCACTCCGATCGATCACTTGTCATGGACTCCTAAAAGATACCAGTTCCTCGGCAAACTGTCAACCTTTCCTTTTGCCAAGAATTTCCGCATTACAACCGGAAGAAACAGTGACAGAAGTGACCTCATTAGGAAAAGCTAGTGTTGATTTAGATGCTGAATGAAAGTGAATCTCCTAAATTTCCTGACAATATTATTCTTGATCCTAAGGTTACTGATGAATCCATTTATTCCCAAGCGTACTCATATGTTACAGGATATTATTTACGTCGTAAAATCATGCTCACCATACTCACTCGACATTGCACCAAGCGATATTTACCTTTTTTCTCCAATGAAATCATCCATGAAAGACTGAGTATTCAATTCACACATGGAAATTCGAAATGCCAAGGAAAATGATTTTTTCCGTAAGGCATTCACTCTGTTAACTGCACAGTGGCAGAAAGTTATTAATTGTGACGGTGACTAATTTGATTAGTGTTAGTGTACAGACTATTTCAGATATGTTCATGTATATCCTTTATTTTGATTCATGTTTTGTGTCTGACAACCCTATATTTTATTTTGTTGGCAGTTCAGTGCAATTTTTAATCATTCTTTTTATACAGAAACTAATTTTTGTTATCAGTTCTGTGCATTATTTAATAAATCTTTTTATACAGAAACTAATTTATACACTCCTGGTCAAAAGTAACAACACACCTTTCATTTTTAGTTCCGAATCTGCGATGCCTCCTTCATGTACCTACAAAAGATCAATATTTTAATGCGCTCTGTGGGAATCAACTTAGACATGCTGCTTCAATCTATGAAATAATGATGAACTTCGAATGTGATTAAGCAAGCATATGTATTTAATCGATTAACTTTTAACTATAGTGAAAAATGTATGAAATATGTAGGTATTTAGTTACTTTTCACCAGGGGTGTAGTACCTACCAATTTATAATGCTACTAAGTTACATCTATTTAAGTATGATATAATAATTAATAGAAAACGTGTGTAATAATTATTGTTTTATTTATTCAATTTCATGAACTATGAACCAACAAAATATATAATATACAGTTAATTTTATATACTACTTCCCAATCTAACCCAATTTTGGTGAAAACAATTTTTTAGTGCAAATTTAATACAAGATTTGAAATCTACGATGTTGATTTAGTATATATTTCTCAAAAAATTAACTACATGCAT
The DNA here is from genome assembly GCA_034780595.1 of Parotoplana pacifica. NCBI lineage: Eukaryota > Metazoa > Platyhelminthes > Proseriata > Otoplanidae > Parotoplana > Parotoplana pacifica. The sequence goes on from JAUYWI010120516.1 coordinate 7,773, forward strand.
TAGTTTTGTGGAGTTGGACCTCTGTCTCTACCTACTTACTCTATGGGTATTACAGCATGGATAGATTTTGTCTGTTTTAAGTCCGTTTAAAATCTGTTAGTATGGATCGTTTCATACGTTATGACAATTTAGTTGATGCTATTATGATTGATGATCTAATTAACAATGATAATGGTGGTGTTCTAAACAATGGAATTGCTATTATTTAAGCCAGAAATGAGCAAACCTATTTTCTTTAAGGGTTTCAATTTTCAAAACAAAATGCTGCAACATTGATAACTATTTTATCTCCTCATTTGTCTATATTTTGACTACGTAGAAAAGTACTGTCGGTGCTTAACTACAGTGGCTAGGCACAGGAAATTATTTTTGGAATATTCGACATGTAAATGGCTCAGTGTCTGACATGTACCCAATTGATGGAATTACATGTGATAATATATACGCGAATGGATTCCTTGGCCAGCAGATGAATTAATTATTTCCTGCAAAAATACAATCTTCTTAATATTCTCGGAATAGTTGATGGAACTCATATTCCGATCCACATGAACCAGCATACGTAAATCGTAAAGGTTTTCATTCTTTTAATACTCAGCTTGTGTGTGGACGAGATTATAAATTGTTGCATGTTGACGTAAGCAACGTCGGTAGCACCCATGATGCTCCAGTGTGGAACGAATCCCAGGTACCCAGACTGATTCAACCATCACATTTGTCGATACTTGGTGACAGCGCGTATCCCTGTAGATGGTACCTCCTACTCACTCCATATGTGCGTATGAGCAATAATATTAAATCAACGACGAAGAAATTAACAACGCCGTTTGTTATCAGCAAGACAGAATATAGAACAAACTATGGGACTGTTAAAGGGACAATTCCACATACTCCAGCGACCAGCAAGATATTCTCTGGAAAAGTTCCACGTGTAGAACTTGCATGTTGCGTTTTTCACAATATATGCCAATATTTACGGATATCTGTGGCTAATCTATTTATTGATCCAATTGTTCCTAATGCTACCGATGATCTTTAAGACCAAGTTGGGAATGCAGTACGCCAAGACTATATCGGCAGATACTTAAAGTAATGTTGCCTCTATCGACTGTAGCCTAGGTACATAGTTTCCTGTACATTCATGTGTATCATTTAAATATATTTAACTATTTCTTTTCACTTAAATAAATGCAATTTTGAATATTTAAACGCAATTTTTGAATAACTTTACTTCATTTATACCTACCTACTCCCTATTTATGTCTTTTAAAATTAAATTCTAAAGCTATAAACAATTTACAAGTTAAAATCATACAACAAACCATAGAATCTTAAATATTTCAAATCTAATAATTAGTTAAATATGCGCATTAGTAAAGTACTACTAGCGAAAAATAATAAGTACATAAGTGAAAAAGATGAGTGGAAAAAGGACAAATGTCAACTGTGAGCATTTATTTCGGTAGTTTAATAATAAATGCTGCCACTCGACCTGGACAGAATTTATTTTGACATCTACATTGATTGATTGATACAAAACAATATGCTGCCATTTTCCATAATAAAAAACAAAATAGTTTGCTGCTAAAATTATAATTGAATCTTAAGTTATCGTATGGTGTAATTAAATATGCATATAATTCATGAAAATTCTATTCACCACCACACCCAAAATGCTAGTTACCTCCTTTTAGGGAGGAGCAAATATGGGTGTTGTTAATTTATTTGAATTCAAGTTTTCAGATGATAAAACATCTATCTGTATCACCTGCAAATACCCTGGACTTAAGGACTAAATACATGTGGCAAACTCCTATAAATGTTTTAAATCTAATTTCATAATTGCCACCCATATTAATAGAAATGCAATTGTTTTAGGTATTTTGCTTTTAGAAAACGAAATAATATATAATATATCCTCTAGTTTAAAAATGTTCTTAGCTTCGTCTCATCTTACTCTTGCAAAATGAAACAATATAAAAAAACAACCAAGAAGAATTAGATAACTGGACAAATTCAGACTAATAACTTAGAAAATGTTGAAAAACGGATGGATAGATTATTATAAATTTAGCTATAAAATGTGCTAAAAAGGCTAAAACAGTATTCATCTCTAAATAAGACAATCATAATATAATATAACGTAATTTTCTCAAAATGACTTTCTGAATAAAAATGGGACAGTATCATCAGGTCAAAAGAGGACTGCAACAAAAAGATTGGCTGCCAATCCCAATGATGACATCAAAGTAAACTATTAAGAAATGGTATAGGTACCAATCTGTTCAAAAGTTGGAAACAGTAAATTGTTAATTTTGTCCACCGGCTACCTGAATGGTCAACTGCAACTACTATCAATGCTCATTATGCCTTCTCATAGAAATGTAAGGCGAACTAGAAACGAAATCTACCACACCAAATTTGCCTATTTTCCTCTAGGCACGATATTGTTTAGCCAATGAGAGCGCTAGTTGTTACGCTCCAAAACAACAGAGAAGAAATAATCACATAGAAAATACAGGGCTGCTCAAAATTAACCGATACAAGAATTTTTTAAGAAAATAATTTTAGAAATTATGTCTATCTTTTA
>JAUYWI010120527.1:0-21129 GCA_034780595.1 Parotoplana pacifica
TCCCCCTGTTACTCAGTTTGGTATGGTTTACTGTTTAGCCCCTGACCAAAATGACTTCCCCACTAGAATAATGTAACTGGCAATATAAAATAATAATTTCAAATTCCATGTGATGTGACACCTAGCTAGATGATATACTGTATCTGACTATTTAACTCAATTTTGTGGACTAAAACATAAAATAAATATACGAAGAATAATGTCAGATTTTAGGATCCTCTCACGAGGATAAATAGCCACATCGTCCGATAAAAATCACTTTTTTATCCCATTAATCCAACCCGGTAAATAGAATAAAAAGGCAGAGGTATAAAAACAGGGGGAAACTTACCCAGTATTGTGTTTTCTATTTCTAAATCTACTAAGTAAATATAGAGCTATCACAGTAGTGCTAAAAATAGCTGTATTCTTTGAATTAGCAACATCATTTATTTTACTCAAAATTGCTGGCATTTTAAAAAGAAAAAATAAATACTGTAAAATTCGATAAAAACAAAATAAGGAATTGTACCATCATGGTCAGTGTAAATTATGTTCTATAGTGTTGTTTACAATCATTAATATAATATAATTTGATACTCAAAATTGATCTAACAGATAAATTGAATCATTTTGATAAGTTTGTAATAATAAGAAAACGTTATAATTAATAGATTTATACTTTAAATCTACTATATTGGTTTCAACCTTGTAATGTAGCGTCGCCGCATCGTTTAACTGTATTTATTTTTTGTCGTAACACTACAGAATTGTATTCATGAAGGAATAATTAAAATGTAAGAACATTATTTATGAACTATTGTAATGCTACTATTTTACTTATTAGTCTTCAATATTTGACTTATTGAATACACAGGTGACACCAAAGCAATGATGCTATATTTATAATATGAAATTGAAAAATTATATGTAAAGAGTCTCGCCACATAAATTTTTAAAATATAACGAGAGTCTTATTTTCATCAGAATGAGAATCAAGTATCTGATAAAAACATAGATTAGAGTTAAGGTTAGGGATTTTTGATTCTAGTATTAATGAAAATGAGACTCTCATTCCATAATGTAAAAAGTATAATGAGAATAAAACTTATTAATAAGAATAACACTCTAATTACATAAAATATAAAGAATGTAATGAGAGCAAGACTCATTAATATAAATGAGCTATAAAATTTGAGTTTATAAAAACTGTCAAAGTCATTAACAACATAATCTGTACTCTAAAAATAAGTCCTCAGATTAATAACCTTAACTAATAAAGAATGGACATTTCCCTAAATTCAAATTTACTAAGATTAGCTCAATAATTAATAAGTAAAACAATGTTCATACATAGAATGTGTTTAGCATATAAACATAATTTATAAACATTTTATAGTATATAGTCAAATTTGTCTATAGACAAAGTTGTTTACATATATCCTTTACTCTTTACTAAGTCCTAGTATTGTGATCTTTCTAACTCTGAAAGCAAGGATAACCACTGTCATAAACCCCCAAAATAGGCATCCTACCTGACTTAAAAAATAGGAATCCTAGGAATAATAGTCTATATTCATTTAAGACAAATTAATTTCAAAATAAACAGAAATATCCCAAAGTTAAAAAAAACAGAAACAATAAATACCAAATAAGTATATCTGCATTTATTAAAAAAAAAATTAGCACTACAGCTTTTGAAAAACTTTTCCTTATCAGACAAAATATTAAACTAAAATAAAAAAATATATATATAACTAGCTACATAATATAATAAAAACCAAAATAAAAAAATAGTATTATGCTACAAAGCTACTAATAAATATGTAGTACTTATTGCTTATTTCTTCACTATAGTGCATAAGCTTCTTCTTGAATTCCTTTATCTCAATTTACTTTTTAGGGCACATCCATCATTTGTCAAAGAGTATTTCAAAGAACTATAAATATTATAGAAATTATGTTAAATAAATAAGATCATGTTTTTTTAAATAATAATAATAATGAAATAAATGAAAATATACAAATACTTGTTTTTGATAATACACTGATACCAGAAGATTATTATATAAAAAATATTTATACTGTTTTAAAGCATCAGTTTTATATGTAATTAAGGAACATTATTTTTTTGTAAAAGGTCCTTCTCTGATGCCTGGAAAGACTCCTATATCTGTCCTTTCCCATTTTTTGGATAAAAGTAGCAATACTAACCATTTTTTAATTAAAAGTGACAAAAATCAATTTATCATTTTTAGGTAAGTAAAGTTGACCCTAGTCTTATTTTTTAAACAAAAATAAAATTTAAAAAGTTTTTTTATATGATAACTCTCTTTTTGATTTAAAAAAAATAGATAGTAAATATAGAATATAGACAGAGCTATCTAATAAAATCATGTTAATTACAATATTACTCTATTTTATGCCACATATCATTAAAAGGTTCTTTTTCAATTATTTATTTTATTAAATCCAATATAATAAAGATTGTCCAAAAAGACATAAAAGATGGTTAGCTCTACCAAAACAAAATTTAAAATTATTTGAAATAAATGAAATGAAATTATAATTAGCTATTGTTTTTAGATTGGTATTTCTCTAACTAGGTATTTCAGTACATGAGTTAGTTTTTTTAACTTTTAGAGATAACAAATTCACAGCTATAAAAGTAGAAAAAAGATAATTGGATTATTGTTAGTATATTTAGGAACTACATTTAACAATATCTTATCAAACTACAATTAATATACTTTTAGATTTATTGCATTTATTAGCTCCTGAAATCTTTAAAAAATAATTTAATTCATGTAGGTACTAAAATATTAGTTATAGCCATATTAAACTATATTTATTTTATTTGAAGTAGGTATTTTTGGAATTTATTTTAGTATAGATAACCATCCTTTAGACCTTTTTGACCAATATTATTTAAATGATTTTTTGTTTTCTTCATATATTTTACTAAATAGATAACATTCAGTTCAAAATTTATTTTTAAACTTTTAGAAAGCCAATATCATTTTCTCTCTGATACCACAAATTAATAAAAATTATAAATTCATTTGGCCTATAAAGCTTTGTTTAATACAACTAAAATATATTATTTTTCTATTCAGTTGCTATGGTGTATCAACAAAACTAAAACAGATTTTTATAGTCATTCAGACACTTAATCAGCCACATAGGAATGTAATAATTATTGGGGTGGCTGTCTTTTGACAAAAGGGCACATCAAAATATAATTTAGAGCATAATTTTTATAGGTATATGATGTGTTAATTTTATAGATTTTATGGAAATATAAACATACCTACATATGTAATCAATGATAATTCACTGGCCATATTAAGTTGAAATATCTCCTATTTTTAAGTGAAACAAAGCATTTGTTTTGTTACTGTTGGGACACCTCTAATGGAAATTTTGCAGTTAGCTCCCTAACTCAGCCTTGCCTAATGAGATATTAGGGTCTTTGAAAATGGCCATTTTGACTTTATATTTTTGCTATTTGTTCATTCTCTGATGGTAAGTAAGTGTGCCAAATTCAATCAAAATGAGTGAGTATTTTATAAAAAAGGCATTGTCCTAAAAAATTGGCTTTTCTTATCTTGTCTCTTTTTCTCCACTTCTTCTTCTACTTCAGCAGCAATATCATAGTTTAAATGTTTTAATGACATTTGGTTCCTAGTAGGGATGAGGAGTAAACAACCATTCTTAGATTTGTTGTGTGATTGCAAGTGATGCCAATATTACATAGCAGATACCATATATGAATTTTCCTGTAAATCAACTTTCCACTTGCTAAGAACACATAGCAACAATATACATAGATATATACTTTAATCTCAGAAGCTGTTGCTATGGATACCAATAATACATAGAAAAAAATCACTTTTACAAATGCATACAATATAACAATGTTTTATGGGTATTATACATGTTACTTTAGTTACCATATCTAAACTGTCTTCTAATTAATTTGCCACTTAGCAACTGTTGCTAGGGACACTGATATAGTGAAACAATAAGCAATTTTTACTAATATATGGGTAATTGGTTACAAAATATAAACTTTTAATCCATATTTTATTTTCTTAGGAACTGCATAGCAACAAACAAACATTTATATAACTATCATTTTAAAAGATATTTGATTACATTTCTACTTTAGCTGGTATCATCACTTTTTCAAACCCAAACAAAATATAATTTGAAATTTATTACAAAATGATTTGAAATTTAAAAAAAACAAAAGATCCAAAAGTAAGTTAGCTCAAACCCTTAATTAAATAAACAAAAACGTTTGAATGAGACTTATTAATTTTTTGTGCATATATAGTTCGACAAAAGTTGTGCTATTAATATACTAATTGAAATAATTTTTGGGTAGAGACTTTATTGATCTGTTGAGTTAGCTAGAGACAAATTGATGGAAGCTCAAAAGCAAATGAACACATGGTACAATACAAAGGCTACTATTAGAGGTCGGTGACTAAGTAGGTTCTTATTCCAATTCAAGGAAATTGTTTGCAAGAAAAGTATTCAGGTCCATATGAAGTTATTAAGATGGTCATTGAAGTTAACTACTTTGTAAGTTTACCAGAAGGTAGAAATAAAAGCAGACTGTGTCACATCAAAATGCTTAAGATGTATCATAGATGGGAAACTGTTGGGGAAGTAAACATAGTTTATAAGGAAAATACTGTTCTTGGAGTATGATATTCATCTAATAGATTCAGAATATCTCTCTTCAATAAGAGAAAAATGAGTACATTTAGAACCTGCATTATCTATAAATATCATTGCTGTAATAAAAAACATCAAAAGAAATTTTGGAGATGTACCTAATGTTACATTATTTCTGAAAAAGGAGTAATTACATGTTATCAAATGGTATCATAGAATAAAGTGATAGTGCCTAAGCTTCAGCTTGTAAGACTTTGTATGGATTATAGGAAAGTTGTTCAAGTGACTTAAACTGATTCTTTACCATTGCTGCAAGTTGATGATCTAATTGATAAAGTCGGAAATTATAAGTTTGCATCAAAATTAGTGAAAAAGTTTCTGCCGGGTGCTTTTAACAAACCAAGCTAAAGAAGTTTCAAATTTTGTTGCCCCTTTGGGTTTGTTCTAGTATAAAGATATGCACCAAGTTCTTTCCAGCGATTTGTTCAAGAGGTATTTAGAGGGATAGAAGGTTTTCATAATTATCTGGATAATATATTTGTAGGTAGCAACACTTTGCAAGAGCATTTAGATAGATTAAAGTTAGTTTGAAAGATTATCTGCTAAATTTCTGACTATAAACTTGAAGAATTTTGAATTTTGTAATGCATCTGTATTTTTCTTAGACATGTTGTTGGAAATGGTTGTGTGAAAGCTATAGAAGGTGGCAAAGGTAAAAGCTATAGTAGAATTTTCTACTCCAAAGAGTATAAAGGATATTATGAAATTTCTTGGTATGTCTGGTTATTATAGAAAGTTATGTAGTAATTTCGCAGTGGACTGTCAACCTCTATGTAACTTATTGAAAACAATGTTTGTTTTTCATGAAATGATGATTGTGATAAAGCAATGCTTTAACTGAAAGTCTGAGCTTGTGATGAGAATGCCTGGTTTTGATATGAAATTCAAATTAATGGTTGATAATAGTGAGTTTGCTGTAGGAGGTGTGTTGTTACAATCTTTTGATCTTGTGACCACCCAATTGTTTACTTTTCTAAATCTCAGTTGAACTATTCAACTATCAAAAGCGAATGCTTGAATTTTATTCTGTCTGTACAGCATTTTGAAATTATGCATTTCCTTTTCACATTTTGATAGTCTTATCGACCACAATCTGCTGATATCTTTAATGCAGTAAACATACAAAATTTTAAAAAAAATTAAAATCTGTCAAGCCTTCAACAGATCCAAAAACAAAGACTTATGATTTGGAATATTTACCTGCAACAATTTAGTTTTTCTGTTATACATGTTAAAGGCACAAATAATGTAATTTCAGATTGCCTATTAATTATATTATAATATTTTCTTTGTATTTGTCATATGTACTATATTGTATTAAGTATGTATTGAATTATTTATAAAGGGGGAGGTGTTGTGGGTTATGCCTTATTATGCAGCTATTGTAACTTAAAATTAAATCAATATACTGGGTTGATATCAGGTAAAATCAGTGAGATTCATTAATAAAATTGTGATTGACTGAGACAATTGTCTTGTATTTTTGCTTCTAAATACCTGGAATGTAACAATTAGCTCTCATTCTATGAATGTATTTTAGTTTTTTTTAGATAAATGATATTTTAAAATATTAAATCTACAGTCAATAAACATCTAAAAATAACTACTATAAATTTAATACCTATGAAGCAAAATTAAGCACATTGGACATCTACAATTTTTACAAATAGCATTATGTATATGTTTACTGTGTAAATTAAAGGGTATGTCACAGAAATAAAATAAAACATACATAAATATTCATTTATTTCGATGAATAGAGAATTGCATATTTTGTGAATGCTTTACTTTATTGTTGTGACATAATCTACTACAACTATGTTTATATTATTTCATTATATAGGTGAGAAAGGTTTAAATTCTTATTGTACTAATTAGAGTTTGTTATTGAAATAAATAGGTATAAGTAGCAATTGCACTAATAAGAAATTAAGTACAGTCATATTTAAGTTTAGTATAATTCAATGCTTATACAAACTTTGTTTTTGGACCTGATGATGTCATTGGCCCTAGCTCAGCTTCCCATATTGATATTCTTTAATGTTTTTTTTATTGTCAATATGAATCTTTGTACTGTACATGTGTACAAAATTTTAGCCTAAACTGTTCATGGGAAATATGAAATTCAAAGATACATATAATCCACCCTGTAGACTATAGAGTGTTGCTGTTATCAATTTCTTTGATATATAGAGGTGATTTAAATTTTAGTTAGGTTTTTAAGTATTAGCAATTTTAGTTTTTAATATTAATATAACTAATAATGATGTTTGATTATAGTGAACTTTGATAAGCTAAAGTTATATTTAAAAATAGGCTATCAGATTTTATTTTTCTTATAGTCATTGAGGTGAATCTTTTTAAAGATTACGAAAACAAATTTAACTCTAAATCTCTATGGCAATACTAAATTTTAAACACTAGCAAATGTTTAAAAATCACTATGATCATTATTTTGTATAAACTTTTAGGATAACTACTATTCTAAATCTTATATCTACTAAGCATTGCTTACTTTATTTGGCCAAAAATTTTCTAGGCAGGTTCAGAATGATTACATGGATCATATATATTAATGCTTAAATATTTTGAGTTTCTTTATACAATTTATCAAAGTGGAATTTATCTAACCATAATCTATGACTCATCCAAATATCTTTTATTATTGATTACAACATAATATTTGTATGTTATTGTTATAGTTATGTTTTCTATAGGTTTTATTTTTCAGGCACCTCATACTCATGCTAAATTTATATTTATTTTGTGATTGTAGTTTATGGATTCAAGAAATCCTCCAAGGTTCAAGTCTCCTGGACATCCACAAAGAAACAATCAACCTCCTCCATTAAATAATACTCTAACCTCATGTAAATGCTGTCCTCATGGGATTCATAAAGCCCCTTCACAATCAGATACCCGACATAATGTTCCAGCATTGTTCATGGGATCTTCAGGTTTCACTAAAAGTCCAAAAACTTCCACCTCCTCCATATCAAATCGTTGTACCTGTTGTCCCGATGGCTTTCATGTTGATCTCAGCTTTGTCCGATTTGCAGAGGACACTGCAGTTTCAACAACAGCCTTACACCGAATAAAGCGCTATCAAGGACGACTAGAACGTGCAAAAAATTTGTTTTATGACCAACATGGTTTTGTTCCTGATTTAGATGGAGATTCTTGCAGTGGTTTAGACGACACAAGTGATTCCTCCCACCTTGATGATCGTTCTCAGTTTTCACAGTCAAACAACAGCTTGCCAGTTGATCATCGTGGGGTAGATAGTTTTGCTACTTATGGTTCTATAAATGCCTGTGTATCTAGTAGAATAGCTGGTATCAGTGAATACTCTAATACTTCTGCATATGGAAGTTTAAAATCGAACCGATCAGCTTTGAAACATTCACTCCCAGATGAAACATCAATGTCTATGTCCACATCTGCTCCCAAATTGTCGTCTGGATCAGAAATTATAAAAGAAAGTTCAGCATCAATACTTGGAGAAGTTCTGGGAAATATTGCGCCTCCGACTTCTAATAGTTCCTCTCAGGTTTTCTTGACACAAGAGCAAATTGTTGAAATCAGAAATCACCTTGCGACAACTATCGAGCGAATTCGAGAAATGGAAGCGCAAACTAAGAAAATTCCAGATCTTCGTCGAGAAATTAAAGAACTTCGATCTGAAAATTCTCAGCTGCGTGCTGATAAAATCGATCAGCATCCTCAGTCCCATTCCACCACGTCTGACCCTGCTGTTTCTTCCAAATGTACTCAAACAAAAGGGGTTAGTATTGATCCTCGCATCAGATCGAGTGATTATGAATACGAACATCTGGAAATGGCTGAACGTAATTTACGATGTGATTCCAAGAATCCAATCAAACGTCGACATTTTGGAGTTGTTGTGAAACCCATGACTCGTGACCATTCAGCACAGTTTCAGAATTTACTGACGGAGTTCTGTGATAGTGATAATTTGGTAGCAACTAAACTTGTGAATAGTGTAAATAGAACATCACCAGTTACTGACAGTTTGAATCTTAATATAAAAAGTCAAAGTTCCTGTGACTGTAGTACTCAGGTTGACCAAAATTCACATGAATGTAAATCAGTAATGACTGATGATCTTGACGAATTTCAAACTATCCCTTCATCACCAATTTATGAAACGCATTTAGTTAATATACCCGAATTGATTTCGTCAAATGTAAATAATAGTACTTTAATAGATGATGAGAATAATATAAAAAACACCGTAGTGTCTGAAAAAGAGATTTGCTTCCAAGCAACGAAATTATTACTAGGTTCTTCTTCAAAATCTGAGTTGGTCAGACCAGAAGAAGAAAAATGTGAAAGAATCTTTGTAGACCAAAGTTGCAATACAGTTAGAGATTGGTACAAATCTGTTATCAGTGATTATGCTGATGTGTCGGGAAAACATTCAGAAGATCAACCAATTGTTTATACAAAGTTTTATCACAATTTTGTTCATAAAAGAGATATTTCTACTGGTCCTGATGTACCTATATATGAAACTATTAAGCAACTTAATGAAAGCGAAATTCCAGATATTATTTATAAGTATAAATTGCCCACAGAAACTGTTAGATCTGAAGATAAAGCATGCAATACCGAATTTACTACACGTGGTGGTCAGTCTGTTTTAGATTTATCTAAGCCAACTAACACTTATAGTATTAAAAGATCGGTAGGGATTCAAGTATGCTCTTTAGAACCAATTGATTTAGATAAATTACTGGAAGAAAAATGGCAGCTTTATCTTTCAGAAAAGAGTAAATTATCTTATTCAAACGAAGCGAAAATGCAAAAAAATGGTATTGAACGAGATAGAACTCTCTTCACCTCTATACCTGTGCATCAAATCAACATTTCTACAAGTACTGAAGAAGAGTGTTTCGAGCTGACTTTGAAAGAATTACATTCTAAAGTTAATACGACTTCCGTGTTCACAAATACTGATCTTTTAGAAACAAGAAATATTGAAACGGATACAGGCTTCGAATTGTTAGAATCTCTTTTTAATGAAAGGTCGTTTTCACTAAAAGTAAGTGAACAAAATTGTGAGCAACTAAATAACAGAATTATTCCAAATAAACAGCTCAATCAAAGCTATTCATCTGCAACTAAGAGCTTTGTGGATAGTGGTGAGCTAAGTGATGAAGCAGAAATATCTCACACTCCAATATCAAGACTGAGATCGACCAGGAATTTGTTGAGTCCTAGAAGAAATCCTCCCCAAGTTCTGGATATAGCTGTAGAAACCGATAAAGAATGGTTTGAGTCAACGTTACTTGAATGTCTGATGGAAAATGAAAAGATACGCCCTTTGAGAACAAAACAAGTAGGACTTGAACTAAAATTCCAACCAGGAAATTTAAAGAAGCAATATAACAATGCTATTAAGAATTTCTGCAAAGAAATAGATCGCGTTGATGAAAACGTTTTAGGCTCAAAGGGGCTATATGTTGAGAGTAGTCGTGATAATAATTTGAACGAAGTTTGTACCATGAAAAATAGTTGCGTTGAAACTGACGATGAGTTGTTAGAATCTCTTCTTGATGCTCGTATTATGAAAATATTTGAAAAGAAAGCAGCTGATTTAAAAGTCTTGGCAAGTTTTTCACAAACTGATTCAGTTGAAACAGAACATGTTGCAATTACTTGTGACTTGCATGAAGAACTTCATACAGATATTAATCAGAAGGGAGCCGTGTTTGAAGAAGCAAATACTGAAAACAGAAGAGGTATTGTATTTAATACTCTTAGTGAAACAATTTTACCTACCAGAGATGCTGATGTTGAAACAGATTCTTCTTGGTTTGAATCGCTTATAAATGATCGTGTAGAATCATGTATAGCTAATTCGAACCTTAACAGAACAATGGATATGCAAGATAAATTTACTATTTGTGATCTTATTCAAGTGTCGCACGTTGATACAGCTAGAACCTTTTATAGTGAAACATCTTCATCGGTTGTTAAACCTAACACCATAGACGCATGTTCCCAATACGAATGCAAAAGTATTTCAAGTGCAATAGATCTCAAAACTACTAGTCAGATAGTTTATTCCGGAGCAGTTAAAATCGATACTGGGATGTCTACTGATAATGACTGGTTGGAACTCACATTATTGCACCATAGTCTTGAAGATAATTGTGGAAATAGCATTGATAGAGATATATCAAAAACAAATGAGACAGGATACTATTCAATTGCTACGAAAGACTTTGCGGTACCGATTCAAGATGATCTTTTTGAATTAGTTGTTAATGAACGAGTTTTGCTAACGCTGCAAAATATGAAAGAAACACCTAATTTTGCACCTCAATTTGATGAATATCTTTTCAAAGAAAACCATTTATCAACATTATTGGTTAACATTATGACACAGACCGATGAAAGTTTTGTTCAATCACCAATAAAACGAAAACAAATCGGTTGTGTTGAGGATCTTACATCTTACCGATTATCATCTGCAGTTGGTGCAACAGAAACAGATTCAGAGTGGCTAGAAACTTTGATACAGAAGAAATTAATTGATGGAGAAAAGCAGCGTATGGAAATTAATTTAGAAACCCGGTATTCTAATTTGAAGGACACTGCAACAATGACTGAATCACCATTTTCCAGCATACAAGTTTCTGATTCTTCTACTTTGACAGATGTTTTACAGATTGTTGAGCAGCATACTGTTAGTGAGGTGTATGAAAAGAGTAAATCACCGATTTTGCAAAGAGGCATATTAACTCATAATATTGATACAGAAACAGATATAGAATGGTTAAACGTTCTTTTGGAGAAACATGCTGAGGAATTAAAGTTGGAAAAAAGGAAGTGTACAACAGATACCAGTTCTCAATCAAATACTTTTAACGAAACTTCCTTCTCTAGACCCAAAACATGTGTAAATGCAAACACTCAAACATCTCTTGACTTTTTACTTATGATTGATGATGAGGATGATAGAATTGCGAAACCTGTTGAAAGTTCTCTAATGAAATCTTCAATTTCTGAATCATACAAATTTCTTACCACTAAAAAATTAGATGCCACAAATAGTATTGAAACTCAGACAGCTGAAAACTTTACTATAGATGAAAAACCGAAAATCGAGTACGTAGATTGTCATTCATCAACAGATGACAGTTGGATTGAGTCAATAGTACGTGACAATCTGCTTATTAATCGATGTAGAGGACCTTCTTATGACAAGTTTTGTAATGATATGAGCACTGAGACTGATTCTTTGTGGTTGGGTTGTCTACTAAATGAACAATCACAGTCAGGATTGTTTGTTGAAAATAATTTTCCAAACTTAAATCCATTAATTGCAAGGCAGATATTTTCTGAAAGCCTGCCGAAAATACAAGATGCCTCACAGCCTAAACAGGAGGAATTGTTGCTTCCAACGCAATTAATTACTGCAAAGGGTGATGAAACATCTGCATGTGATAAAGAAACTGTACAAGAAACGTTAAAATATATCATGAATGATATGTGTACCCAGACCAGTGAAATTCTAAAAGATGATTTTGTAGCAGGTAGCAATTTCAGAAATTACAGTGCACCGTTTGATTATGTCAACAAATCAACTGAAACAGCATCGCGTGGTATCGATTTTGTGAATAGTTCAACTGAAACATCATCATGCGGTATCGATTATGTGAATAGCTCAACTGAAACATTATCACGTGGTATCGATTTTGTGAATAGTTCAACTGAAACATCATCACGTGGTATCGATTTTGTGAATAGCTCAACTGAAACATTATCACGTGGTATCGATTTTGTGAATAGCTCAACTGAAACATCATCACGTGGTATCGATTTTGTGAATAGTTCAACTGAAACATTATCACGTGGCATCGATTTTGTGAATAGCTCAACTGAAACATCATCATGTGGTATCAATTTTGTGAATAGCTCAACTGAAACATTATCACGTGGTATCGATTTTGTGAATAGCTCAACTGAAACATCATCATGTGGTATCGATTTTGTGAATAGTTCAACTGAAAGATCATCACGTGACATCGATTTTGTGAATACTTCAACTGAAACATCATCATGTGGCATCGATTTTGTGAATACTTCAACTGAAACATCATCACGTGGTGTCGATTTTGTGAATAGTTCAACTGAAACTGATGGCGATTGGTTTGAATCTGTTGCAAATGCAATTGCAACACGCTTGGTGAATGGAACAGACCAGAAAGAAACAGATAAATCCAAAGTTACAAAAGATGCTTTAGTAGGTACGAGTTCTGATTGGCTGGCCCTTACTGTTGAAGATGCTATCGAAAAGAGGCTTCAAAGTCAACACTATGAGCCACAATTAAATGCTGCGTCGATGCCAAAACTCGATACAAATGACTTTGGTTGCATGGTTGTGCCAGCACATTTTACAACAAATTCTTTTGATCAATATAATAATGGTAGCGAATATGGTAAATTAAAACCATTCGAGGACAAGGTAATTGCTAAAAATGTTGGTAGGTTGGTTGATATATCAGTAGGGACAGAATCTGATTGGTTTGAAGATATTTCTAGTCAACAAGCTTTACAAAATACAAATGAACCTTCTGCTACATCTTCAAAAGAATGTACTGCGCATCAGTTGACAAATTTGATACTTCCACAGATGGTTGATGATTTTACTCAAACTACGACTTCTTCCTTTAAAGGAGTATATATGTATACAGATAGTATAGCTATCACAAATGAGGTCGGAAGTTCTGTTTGTAATGCTACTCAAACAGTGCCATTTTCTTTTGATAAAATCTCCGTAACAGATGATATCGTTGCCATAAAAGAGATTGAAAGCTCAAACATTTTAGATACGGCTACACGTTTTACTCAAACTTTGACAACCTCGTTTAACGATGCATCTATGTCTACAGATGCTAGAATTCACACGAAAGAAGTTGGAAGTTCGGTATTTCCTATCACCAATGCCAATTTCACTCAGACTTTAACAACATCATCCAGTGATGTATCCCTCTCAGCTGAAGGTACTAACATTGGGGATAAGATTAACTGTAACCTGATCAGTAATACGGATGTTTCAACATGTACTGATGACGAGTTAGGGAGAAATAATCCCTATTACTTTTCACAATTAGACTCTGAATTTAAGAATAGTCTTTTTAGCGACAATTTTTCAGAAATAGATTCTGACTTAGAAGTGTATCAGCTTTGTAATCGCGACAAATTAGATTCGCTTTCTGTATTTGTTGAAACAAAAGATTTTGGTGAGACAACTGACTCAGCTCTCTTAGACGATCGATTATCCGAAATGTTGGATAGTAAATGGACCGATTATTGCAAAAAAAAAGATTCCATCTTGTGTCAAACGAGAAAAACCGAGGAATGTCAAGTGAATATTATTGAAGAAACCAAATCTATTGGCACCACTACGGCAACTAATTATGAGATCAATTCTCCTACATGTGATATTTCTACAACAACTGACTCTGATTGGCTTGACAACGTGGTTCAAGAAAAGATAGCAAACCAAACACAACCACCATTGAATGAAAGTTTTTTCAATAACCAAAATACAACATTTTCATCATCACTTGATTCAGATCAATTACTTTCTACAGTTGCAACACAAACATCTACTAGTCCTATACCCACTGTGTGTCAGTTTGGATCTCCAAAAGAAAGGAGTGTTCTTGCCCCCCCGTCGGACTCTGATAGTTCTCTTCATGATGATGATGAAACCGTCTTTTCACGAAAGTCTGTTTTTAAGCGATCACATTCCAAAACTTCTACCGATATCAAAGAAGATATCACGATCAATATTGTGTGGTAAGATATTTTAATAGCTTTGATTTTTTTTACTATAGTGATGGTAATTCAAAGATTTTAAATTATATTACAAATCTTTGTTAATATTTTCTATATTTTATTGCCCAAACTTTTGTTTACTGTATGTGTATTAGTCGCCACATTTATTTACCTGATAGTAATTTATTTTAACCAGTTCATTTATTAAGGTCATTCTTTGAATTTGATTTATTGATACTTTTCTTTTAGTCCTCAATCAACGAAGCCACCACATCAGGAGGACGATTATTCCGAAACTCTTCCAAAATACGAAAAGCGCCCCTTCTTTAGTATGGATGACGTGGGTGATTTTCCCGAGACTGATGAATCTCAATACATTGCAATCAGGAAGACACCATCAATTGAAGTGGCAGAAGCCTCTCCTGCTGTTCGACAAAAGTAAGCCTTCATTCTTAAAGCAAAAATGATAGCAAACGGTTACAATAAAATTCAATTTAAAAGTATCTATTTTTAACAAAATTATAAGACTAGATATATTTAAATAGCTAAAATAACATTTAAATTTGTAGCCCAAGTATATGATTTATTTCAACTTGCAGCACGATAATGTAGAGCAAATTTATTTAAATCCAAAATGTTTTACATATTACGTCTTAATCACGGAAAATGACTACAATATAGAAAGAGATTTAAAATGTAAAGTGACTTATGTAATTAGATAATTCCTTGAAATAAAATGCAATTAAGAAACTTTTACGAGAAACTCTTTTTTTATTATGTACATACATATCTTAATAATCATACATAGAAACTGATTTTTTACAGATCAGAATATTTAATACCAATAGTGATATTTATTTAGTTAAATACCTTATTGCCAATAAGATCTGTTGATTATGAAACTAAGTATTTATTGATTGATCTGTATCAAAATTTTATAGCTTTACGAAATAGATATAAAAAAGAATCACGTGTTAGTTTATTCGTCAGAACGTTAGGAGAAATGTATTTCAAAATTGTATATAATATGGTATATCGGTTATTTTTTACACTAGACATTAACATTTGTATTATTTAAAAGTATTAGCTAAATATCTACAAGTATTACATTTTTAGAATATCATATTATATGAAAACATATTAAAATAGTAAGGTAATGAATATTTTTTGTATATTTTGTTGCCAGATTTCTTGTGCTATGAGATGTTAAATAATTAATTTAAAGTTTATTGCTCTGTTTTGTTATGCTAAAAATGCTTGATGGTTATTGAGTTTGAGTGTGGTACATCTATAAGATCTGATCTTATCATGCCTTTGTAAGTTTTATTTTAATTGGTAACTAACTAAAATAGGTAGGCGTCTTCTGTATTACCTATATTAGTGGTGAAAGTAAGGCAATATACATTTTGATGGACTTTTCAATTAGTTATCAGATTATCCACTTGTAGCATTGAATGGATTTAATAAACAGCACATCCATTCATCTGTTATTTGACTGCCCACCGTAATACCAGTTTTTCAGATTTTGTAAAATTTCTGACATTTGGCCTTCAAAGAATATGAGCACTTAGCTGATGGCATATAGAGCTCTCGGGGGTAGGGGTAAAGGGCTGACAATGTCTACAAAGTGATTGTATGTCTATTGCTAAAACAGAAATTAGTGTGACTAATATCTAGTTCGAATTAAATGAACACTTTCCAGGAATTGTGCAAGGAGCACAGTAATGTTCTAGTTGCAACTGGTGGTTTTTGATGTCATTTTCATTGTCTTTATTCAATTCTTGCCTAAATTATATAATTTTAATGATCTACATGTACTATTAATTTTGACGATGAATATTAGTATGCAATAGAACATTTTTCTCTGGCTGGGTAATCCATCATTTTTGTTACTTTTGTTTTGTTACTGCTAAAATAAGGATTGCGTACCAATTTTTACTGTTTAATTTGTAAAAGTGTATAAACTATCCATTAATTATAACACTGTACTTTTTGAATAGGATAAATGGTAGCTTTAATTTACTGTGTTTATCTGAGCATCCAATATCGATTTTTAACACTAAAATTCGAATGTCTTATTATAAAATAGTTTGAGCAGGTGATCCAGGTTAAGATACCAAACTCTGGTAGGTACCTAGTAGTCTAGAACAAAGTCACACTGTGGCAATTTAATCTATAAAAGATAAGAATATACATATTCAGCCTAATGATATTAAGGCACTGAAGTTTCGTTTTTAAAAGATAATACTCAGTTAATTAAGATTGTCAGGAATGATTTTGGTACCAATATGTAATGTTTGTACAATATCTAAATGTTTTTGTAATAAATACATTGTACATCTTGTATGCAACTTCAAATTCTAATAAAATATTTGATGTGATTTGGAATCAATGGATTGCGGGGTAGTTGACTTAAATCAAACCGAGTGAGCTCTTATTTTCTAAAAATTATCCAACATTACCAGACAATTTTCCGTTGATACCTATTTCTGTGTATTTGAACAACGAAATTATTCGATAATGTAGAAGACATAATTTAGTTTTCCTAATTACTACTTGATTGTCTATAAGTAGGTACACTTGGCTCAATGTTGATTTTTTACAGTAGGTATACCTACATTGTTCTAATCGCTCTTTCCAGGCGGTCACGTCCTCCTGACAATGGAGTCAAACCCTCTTCCAATTGGCCGGTGAAAGACGGTCCATCAGCAAACAAAAGTCGATACTTATTGCCCTGGAGGCTCACCCTAGTGATGTTGGGACTATTATCATTTGTTTATTGGTTGTTGTTTCAAAATCTAGAACTCCAGAACATACATTAGAAAATGCAACACTTAATCTCGTGACAAATATCGATTCAACCATAATGTCATCAACTAGCATGTATTCGATGTTTGTGGTCCAAATTGCATTTAAATTTGTACAGTGAAACTGTTTTGATTTTGAATTATGTAATATTATTGTCCGTTGAGTTGGTACCTGTGATATGTATTATAAACGAAGAAAGTTTTAATAAATTAATATTTTGTGACCATATGTAATTCTACTGAATTCCTTTGATTATTTGCGTATACATAGAGGGGGAACCTTTTTTTCAAATACAAACGTACATAGTGTTCAATACACTTACTTATAAAATGGATCTTATATAATCCAATGTTAGCCAAGAAGATATTCATGCAAATTAGATTTTTAAGATTGATACACCAAAAGTTTATAGGTAGGTACTTCTGAATGTAATTTGTTTTATTTTGTCCCGTACTTTTGATGTTGTTGTTGTTGTTGTTTCAATATTGCATTTTGTGTTCTGCACTCCTTTCCTATTTAGTATTTATTAATTACTGACTTATGTAGCTGCATTTGATAATCAGCTGTATTTGGATAAGATTGTGTAAATGCAAATTTGTACAATTTAGTGTTTTGTTGAATGGCGTCAGTATTTTTACTTTTGTATGATCGTATACCTACTTCTTTAATATTTGCTTAACTTGCGATTACTTACATACCATGTACCTATTTTACTGCGAATGATTTTGTTATCCTAACTTTTGCGTTCACATAGGTACTGCAATGTTTTCTTATTATTTACTTGACTATATTTATAGTATAGACTTTTTGCTTTTGTAGATTGTATTGATGACATTTTATATTATTTGAATAATTTATTTTAAATAAAAACTCAGGAATGAAAACTCACATTGAGTTTTTGTACTATTAAAAAGAAATTTGAGCATTGTCTTTTGGAACAATAGAATTCAAAACTTACCACATGTTGAAATGCCGGATGAATTTCTGAGTTGATGCTATAGAATAAGTTATAATTTAGACATTTTATTTAAAAATAAGTATGCATTAATCAAGTCATGCATGAAATTTGTATTATACAGTATATGTAATGAATATCAAAGTATTTAAAAAAATTGTGCAAAGTCTAAATGCGACATTTCCAAAGATTTACATAATGGTCGAAAGCTTAACACAAAAACATTGGCATTGTATCTATTTGCCCAATGTTGATGGCCATAAATTTATATCCTTTTAATGGGATATATTTTGCATTTTAGATTTTATTTGTCGGAAGAAATGCGTTCTGCTTGTCAAACACTCAGTGACTGGATTTATGACTCGACTACAACCACTTCGGCTAAAGTGGTGAGTGCATCCACTTAAAAAACCGACTAATGAACTTGGATACGACCATAGAGATAGATAAGACTTTCTAAATCAGGACTAAAAAAATATGACTTTAAAAAAATTAAGATTCTTCACTATGAATCCCAACCCCGCTCCGGTGTTAGTCTAAACTTTAACCTTATCAACTTTACATAGTTCCTAGCCCTCTTATTTGCTGAACTTATACTCATAGTTTACCTTTGGGTTTAATTCATTAATTGTCAATTAACTTATTATTTCTAAACCACCTCAAGTAGTTGAGTAGAAGATGATTTCAGTTAGGAGGGCAGTGTGTACTGTCTAGATTGCGATAAGCCTTAACCTGACTGTTCTAACAGTCGTGGTACGTTAACTGGAGAATAAATCTTTTGTGTCGACTTATCGATTTGAAATTGGGAGAGCTGCTTGGATCAATATGTCTGGGATCTAGATGTAGGCTTTACAATTTCTGTTTTCTGTATGTATCAGTTTACTAAGGTTATGCTGTCATCGTAGTAGATTTATTTGAAAAGAAATTATGATATTAAAAGTTTTTGCTCAAACGGAAGCCACTGAAGGTTGAATGATCTATGTTGTGTCTGTTAGGAATAAACTAGGTTCGATAATAATTAGACTAACTGTATGGTATTCGCTTTTTGTTTCTTCCATTTTTTACCTGTCTATACGTATCAAGTTGAAATATAAACTGAGGCAATTTTTAATGAAGAGCATTTAGAAGTGAATTATATTGCCAAAAACAAAATAGGGTTTTATATAATAATTTGCTAGTGAATTTAATCATATAGAGAGTGTCCTCTAAAAATGTTTTTGTGGGGAGTGTCCTCTAATGATGTTCATATAGGAAGTATCCTCTAATGATGTTCATATAGGAAATATCCTCTAATGATGTTCATATAGGAAGTATCCTTAAATGATGTTCATATAGGAAGTATCCTCAAATGATGTTCATATAGGAAGTATCCTCAAATGATGTTCATATAGGAAGTATCCTCTAATGATGTTCATATAGGAAGTATCCTCAAATGATGTTCATATAGGAAGTATCCTCTAAAGATGTTCATAAAGGAAGTATCTTCTAATAATGTTCATATAGGAAGTATTCTCTAATGATGTTAGAAGTGTATTTAATTATGTTCGTATAGGGAATGCCTTATAAGTTGCAACTTTTTAATAAGAATTTTGTTTTTCTGAAAGATAAATTGAGCTGAAATTTGATGCACAGAAATCTTAAAAGATTTATGTGTTGACAAAACTAAAGATTTTGTTTAACTATGCATCAAATTTAAAATCACTCATTTTCTTGACCTGTTTCTGACGTCATCAGCTTCTAGCTCAGTCTCCTCATTAATTTTGAACCAATGTTACAGTTCCTGTCAATGATTCTTCGAAGATCCAGTGTGCCTAATTTCAGCTCAATCGGACTTTAATATCTATTATAAAGTCAGACTTAAATGGTACTCTGTATTGCTTTTTTATATATATTTGAGAAGAAGTTCACCCAACCCTTTTGGTAATATTTTCAATCATAGAGATATTTTACAACTGACATAAAAGATATATAAGCCCTGATACGTACGTCATGTTATTCAGTAGGTGTTTTTTGAATTTTACTATTATGTGTAAACTGAATAATGCCTTGTATTATACTCGTATAGTTTCTTAATTTAAACACTCTACTCAGTTGCATTTGTGCTATCATTTTAACATTTATATGTAAGTATATATTGATACCTTATGTGGCTGGCTTTATAATAATAATATATTCTTAATAGCGCCGGTTCGCATCAATATATTTTTCTTTACGCCAATTTGACCTAATTTGACCTAGATAAATTATTATGGTTAGGCAGTACAGTTGAGCATATGAACACACAATAATGGTACTATCATTTCGTCATAAAAATGCATTGTCTTTACTGGTATCACTGTTTAAATAACAATTCAAGGCAGAGATCTGCCTAACAATGAATGTCTTTGAACTGTTATTAGTTTATAATTGATCCTGGCTGTCCTGTTCTTTAGGGCCTTTACTGCCATGTCGTAGAGTAATAAAGATATGTTTATTCTGTGACTTTGATATTTTAGTCTGCAACAGAAAAGGTATATTTCTGGTATACGCCAAATTGCTCATTGAAGAACTATTTCTTGACTATGTAATTAGAAAGAATAACATAAATATTAATTGTCATTAATTATAGCGGAGGCTATATTGGCACGATTCTACTTGTTTCTCACATTACTTATATAGAAGAGCATTCAATTAGAAATTACATTTAGGATATTTTGATTGAACAACTTTGTTATCAAAAATGAGTGTTTTTAAAATATTGAATTATATATCTACAGGGGTGGCCATAAGTCGCTTTACCTAGTTTTAATAATAATAAACACAAAATTCCAAATGATACAGCTTTT
>JAUYWI010120528.1:0-10362 GCA_034780595.1 Parotoplana pacifica
TGGCCTTGCTCCAGTTGGGAGCCTCTCTTAGCTTCCACATCTGCCGCTTCGTTACCGTCAATCTCGCAGTGTGCTGGTATCCACTGCAGCTCCACCTTTCTTCCTTGGCTGTTAAGGGTAACACAGGTACTGATAATCTGCGTTACAATGATGCTTCTGTTTGGCTCACTCACGTTCTCAATCTTCTGGAGAGAGGATTTACTGTCCCTAAGGACTCTGATGTGGTTACCAGACTTTTCCTTCTTTGCGTTGAGGATGGT
Organism: Parotoplana pacifica; assembly: GCA_034780595.1. Classification (NCBI taxonomy): domain Eukaryota; kingdom Metazoa; phylum Platyhelminthes; order Proseriata; family Otoplanidae; genus Parotoplana; species Parotoplana pacifica. The sequence continues at coordinate 261 of JAUYWI010120528.1, forward strand.
CAGAAGGCCTCTTCTCGGTAGATCAAGCAGCGCACACATTTGCAACTGCGGTCCAATGAATCAGTTTTACATCGTGAAAACAATCCCACCCGTCCAGTTTTCTGTCTTTTAGTTTTAATTATTCATTAGTGTGGATCTATTCTTGTCTTCATTCATTACGTTTAGTTCTGTTTGAAATTAATTAGACATCATTAATTTTTGAAAAACTTCAATTGACACATCTAAATATAACTAAAAGAAAAGCAGTGTATGTAGACCAGCTATTCATCGAACGGTATGAAAATAGGACGCCTAGATCATCATCATTGTTACAGAAATAAACAAGTTTTCTCTAAATATAAATAAATAAGAAAATGTACAAGTGACTTTATAAATGTATAAATGTGTGTTTGATTAATTAATAAATTATTTATTTAGAAGCAAATAATACAAATAATTTAGTAAAAGTTATCATTTATGTCGAATACAGTTGACATTTGAATGTTATCGGAGCTTTTTCTTCTTCAAGAATGCTTTCAACTAATTACTTTGTCATTTAATTTGCTACATTAAACCAAATAAAAGTTGGTGTACATACCTCCTCTTGATATTATGTAGTAACTTATTCAATTAAAAAGGACATTTTACAGAGTAGGTAAAGTAATTGTCTCCAAAACATCTTCAAGAAGACAGGACTACTTTTTACCTTACTTAGAAGAATTGAAGATATCAAATTCTTGGTGGTGTATTAAAGAGAAAGCTACATTATTCGGTTGATTAAGTCTTACTTCCTCCCACATGGTATAACCTATCCGATCTTTGTATGCCCACACGACCTCCCCCCACAGCTTTCGTAATTAAGTAACCATAGCAATTTCGACATCCATCGCTTGCCTGACTTCACTGCGGTTTCTCACTCACCGGGGTCGATTTCGCTACCAAACATAGTATTGTGCTGTAGACGTACATATTTTAACTACTCACCGTCCTCACGAAATGCCGTACCGATGAACGTCTTTGTGTGGACATTTCGCACAACACTAGGCATCAACTCGGACGAGTAAAATGTCTATAAACTGCCCATTCGAATAGTTTGGGAATTGATTTCTAAATTATCCGCCAGATAATTGAAGCTTTTATCGAGAAATTACTTGCCTATAGGTACATGCAAAATCGAAATTCTTCAAAGACAAAAGAGTCTCTATTGAGATTTAAAAACTGGCAATACGTCTTTTAGTCTGATGAGATCTGCATCTCATGTATCTATCACGTACCAAATTATTGAGTTTATTACCTACGGCTTGTTTGTTATCTTGGCGTTTTTGCATGATTGTTTTTATAACTCATTAGCAAGACAACCAGTGTACACCTCCCTACCCATTTTATAGGCACATCCCTAACCTTGTGTTTGGTGCTCTTCGAGGAAATATTAATTTTCGCACGTTCTTCATTACTTAGCCGTTGACGTACCTACCCCCGTGATGATGGGTGGTGGTGGTTACAAGAAACCTTCTCGACGCTAATCGAAATTAAAACTTTGCAGCCATAGATTGAATTGTTAAATTAACTAATACAGCCACAGAATAAACATTTATTACTCTATGAATACACCCTATGGTGGTGTAACAATAGTACTCCATGTTTCTGGTGGATTTCTTCTCACTGTCGTGGTTGGAATTTCGGCATTTATCAGCAGCAAAACTTTGCACACGAGGAGGGAGAAGCCACCTACATGTAGGTAATATTGTTTTCAGCTAATAGGACTCAAACTGATAATAATGCGCTACATGTGAACTAGCCACCTTGCACCACTCACTTACAAAACTTGGTAGGTAGGACGTTCAGAGTAGACAATCAGCTCACCTAATTCTCTACAAACTACCTTTAGATATTTCTTGTTTGTTGTTACGTATTAATTCTTTGTTTCCTCTCGGTGGTGGTGTTTCCTCATCAGAAATCAGTGCGGTTGCCAATAGAGATGATGACTTGATGCCATGCCTAACACATGCAGCCCATAATCTCACTGAGTACAAAAATAACTTGTTGTGACATCCTCGAGTCGAATAATATGAAGTAACTCACTTATGGCAACCACTACTCAACTACTATAACTCAACATCATAGATGTATACTGTGTATAATATTCCCTTGTCTCTGGTGCGGAGATATTAGTGAAAAACGATCAATTGTTTAGTTCTGGAAGGCGTAGTTTCTATACACGACACGACTGATTTGGAGATTATTACATTTCCTCCTAAGTAGACACATTACTACCACCATATAATGCAATAACCATTGATTGTGGAGCAATGTTTTCCTATATGCGTTGAGTTCTATAAATTTATTCGAGTCAGTTATATATATTTATTCATTTAAAATAACAATAGATATCGTATCATCTGCATCCCCTCCCATCTACTCCCATACGACGGCTAAGTGAAAGACGCTATTTTATTTTCGTGTATTCGTTTATAAAAAATATAATTTTGTGTCGATTGTCAGCTACTAAGCATACCTCTAACATGCTAGCCTAGATTGTTTGGTGATATAGGCAGCAGTTGGGTTAGTGTTGATATTTTATGCACAGTTGTACAACGACGTATTTGCTAATTGTCTCTTGGAGCTAAAACATCTCTTCATTCTTCATATATTGATCTTGGAAATGGATTTGAAGAAAACGAAATAGTTGGATAATTTCTAACACGAAAATAATCAATTCCATTGTGGGAGACAATTGCGATTGTTGTCAGTTTAATTGAATAATTGCCTGCCTAAGAGACTTAACTGTATTGTTCTAGCTTGTTATTGTTGGGTATTCTTTAAATGAGCAAACTGGTCTGTAGTTGGTATTATCGCTGTTGCCATCGCAAATGTCATAAGTATTCCTTAGTAAGTCTAATGTTGAAATAAATACATTACAAAACCTGTGAAAACGTTAAAGATTGCAGTAGAGATGTGGTGACAAATACGTATTTTTACAATAATTAAAGTGCAGAAATGTATAATTAAGAAAGTGAAAAGAAAAGGTATACATATATGGAAAGACATAAATCATTTTTATAATAAAGATATAGAGATATAAAAAAGAAGAGAGAGTGTAACATATTGTAGTGAAATGAAAAGAGGGTGTAACATATTGTAGTGAAAAGAAGAGAGAGTGTAACATATTGTAGTGAAAAGAAGAGAGGGTGTAACATATTGTAGTGAAAAGAAGAGAGGGTGTAACATATTGTAGTGAAAAGAAGAGAGGTGTAACACATTGTAGTGAAATGAAGAGAGGGTGTAACATATTGTAGTGAAATGAAGAGAGAGTGTAACACAATGTAGTGAAAAGAAGAGAGGTGTAACACATTGTAGTGAAAAGAAAAGAGGAGAGGTGTAACACAATGTAGTGAAAAGAAGAGAGGGTGTAACATATTGTAGTGAAATGAAAAGAGGAGAGGTGTAACATATTGTAGTGAAAAGAAAAGAGGAGAGGTCTAACAAATTGCAATAAAAAATGAAATGGATATATGTAAATGCGATAGAGATTGAAATTTACAATTTTATATGGCCATAGAAATATTCTTATATGTCTTCAATAATAAAAAGGGAGAGGTTTTCAAAATGATTATTTTTGGCTTTTGCCCGAATTGTTCATCAAGGGCTAATAAGTCCAAAAGTGTATGTATTAATTTGTGAAATTTTTTAATCTTTTGAATTAACATTTATTCACCAGTATTGGTCTATAAATCCGTTTGGTCTTCTGTGATTTCTATAATCCTCAGAGAATTACCTACTACTAAAGAATAGCATGAACAAGTTGATTTGGAATTAGTTGCTTTTGTTGGTCAAAGCCATATGGCCTTTGCTGTTGAATGATCTCTTGTGGCACATGAGACCGATATTTACATTTATAAAATGCCAACTGTTATGTGCTCACCTGTGTTGTTTGAGATAAACCAAGTCGAAATGTTGCTGAACTACAACTATAAAGTCAGAGAGACAGACATGGCATGATGCCATATTTGATTGGATTTCTTTTCATTTGCTTTCAGGAAGTTGCTGCTCCATCGGACGACTCGTACAAGGTGACCATTCCCCCTTCTGCCTCGCAACCTCCAGAGCAGCACAACAACAACAACAACAACAACAAAGACCACTCATCCAGAAGTGCCCCTCCCAATATCGTACATGAGATCGATGAAGAAGACAGCGAAGAGGAGGAGGACGAATTCGGTTACTCTCCAAGTGAGTTGTCTAACTAAGTGTTTAGAGAGAGAGAGAGAGAGAGACATTCCGTAATATAACAGGTACCAGCTAATATACAATTGACAAGAAGGGATCATTCAGAAACGAGTCTGTCAAAATGTTGATAAAGTTATACAGGAATGATCAGAAAAGTAGGTATTAGGAACAATCTTTGGTTAAATCTTTGTTGTTTCATTATTCATGAAATACATCTGAATGTGATGCCGTGTATCTATCTATTCATAACGTCTAAATGATCTTATATTAAATGCTCATTTGGGTTAGATTAAATATTTTGAAAAAACTATAATTTTATTCTATGCAAAGTTTACTTTCCTATACATATGTACATAGATCAATATCCATAAAGTTTTAATTTATATACCATGGACTACTTTATATGTCATGGAGAATTACTTCATATGGCAGAAAGATATATACATATTTTTATGATATTTATCTAAGAAATTATGATAAAATACAATACTACTTGCAAGTAATTTTGAACATAACATAACATTTTTTTTTTTACTAAAAATGCCATATTTTAAACTTATATGTAGAAACATACTGTTGCTTGTTATTTGAAATTCTCCCAAAGACGACAATTTTTCTTATATTGCATAGAAAGTGAATTTTCAATGACTGCATAGAATAAAATTAAGTATACTCATTTATAAAACATTTTCTAATGTACTCGGATATCTATTAAACCTCCATGGCTTCGCCCACTCTGAGTAAAAGATATCCTCGTATTATAAAGTAACACTATACATTTTGTATAAATAAATTATTAGAAATGTAAAATACACAAAGTAATGTTAAACCTTTTTTGTTATAAAATTGTTTCTTAAAATATTAGGAAGAAGTGATAAATCTAACTATTGTATGTTATGTACAATTAACATAAAACTCATCATCCTAGAAAATGATCAATCTATAGATTGTATGTACATAGCTTTACCTGACAAGTTAATTTAATTTTGATGAGAGATTTTTTGAAACTGATAGATTATTTAGTGGTGCACGGGTTTATTATGCGAATTGTTCGAATAACAAATACATTCTTCGAATTTTCCCGTGACATAAAGTGGGTTTGCTATTTATTTAGTGTTAAAGAAACCTATGTAACATTTGTATATAGTTTTAAAAAAATTATGCTTATATTATTTATTCTTATTATTGTTTTTGGAGCGTGGAAGAGTGCCTCAGGCCAAAAGGCACATGGCATCGCATGTCCACAGTGATGATAGTTTGAGAGGCCACAACAAGATATTTCGTTATCAGGTACGGGTTGCTGTTGGCGCGTTTGGAAGCTACAGACCACCTAATGGCCCTCATAATATTAAATTTCAATCTCTCAAACTATCCAATTGGCTTAAAATTCTAAATATTGTTGATATTGAAAAATTATCGTGTTCCTACGTTCATGGGAAATGCGTTTCCGTAAAGAATCGATGTTATTTTTATTATACTTATAAATAAATTCGTTACTACTTGCAAGTAACATGAATAAAAATAACCGCATATTTTCACGACAATGCCTTTCCAGTGAACGTAGGACCACGCCAACTGTTTACTTACTTGTAACATCACCAGAAGTCTGCACCCTGAATTTTAGACCAATTGGATAAACGAGTAACAACGATATTTTGAGAGATACGATTTTGGCATTAAGAGTACCATTAGGTGGTCTCTAGCTCCCAGAGGCCCCAACAGCGACCTGTAAGATGGGCATATTATTAAAAATCTAATAAAGGGCATGGAGTCTTGAAGTTGAAGGGACGAGGGAAAGGAGGGCGCCTAACGTTATCCTGGAAGAGAATATCGAAAGGTTTGATTGAAGCTTGGGGATAATGAAGATAGAAAGCGCGCTGGAAAATCGGTGTGGCCAGTTGGAAAGAATGAGGGTCGGCGACTCCCTTTCAGAGGGAAATAGACCGACCTCTTAAAAATAGATGATGATGATGATGATGATGGTGGTGGTGATGGTGATGGTGATGGTGATGGTGATGGTGATAGTGATAGTGATGATGATGATCAATAAATGACTATCAAACGTTTTGTACATGATGTCGAGACTATCTTGTTGTGGCTTCTCGAACTATGTATAACCATTATTAAAAATATTTTTTATTTGTCTCTATCAAAGGTGAAGCTTCGACTATAAGTTGTGGAGAGATCACACCACAAAGTAATAGACTTAGCCATAGAGTTGAACCTTTAGCCATAGAGAGAGCTCTTATACATAGAGTATCCATAGTTGGGCCTTTAACCATAGATTTAGCGCATGTTCTGTAGATATTTCTTCAGGAAGAATCTCGATATGTATGTAGATTAAATGTTTTGTCATAATGTCACGAAATCAGACCCATTAGGGTGTCCAATAAATTGATAAATTAAGACTATTATGTCTTGACTTCTATAGCTTTTGACAATTAAGCCTAGATAAATGAATAATTTGCATGTAACTGGCATGTGAACTTATTCATACCCAGAGACCAGCACACAACCAATACTTACTTCCATTGCGATTCACCAGGCACGCGTATCTCAGAAATATCAGTGACAAAAAGGTATACTTTGATTACGTCACTATTCCGGGAGCCCATGAGCTTTACCCTACTGGAGCGAGGTCCCAACAGTGACCTATCTATCCTGGTGGTTAGATATTAAATTCAGGTGAACGAAACTGGACGTCTGCCGTTGTCCCAGCGGTACCTAAGCCAATTGGCCTCAAATCTAGGGAAGTCACTTCCGTTGATGTTATAAGTAATGAAAAAAATTGGTGTGGTCACGGGAGATAAGTTTTCTTCAAAACAGTTAATGTTATTTTTTAAAGCTATGTATTTTATATGTATAATACTTGCAAGTAGTAGTATATTTAATTTTAATAAAAAATAACGAAAACCTATTTCCCGTGAACGTGTAGGACCACGCAATATTTTAAAAATTACCTGTAACAGCAACAGAAGTCTGTCTATCTATGTGGCGTCCTCGTTGCCAAGGGTAGCATATACTATTAGCTTCCACCTCGTTCGGTCCTGCGCTTGTCTCACCAGTTCTTCTGTGAACCTTGTTTTCCCCCACTTCTTCACGTCGTCCAACCACATTCTTCTTGGTCTGCCTCTTCCTCTCTTTCCTTCTAGCTGTCCAAGCAACATTTCATTCTGAAGACCGTTAGCTCTAATAATATGACCACAATATTACATCTTTCTTTTCCGCATTTCTTGTAGCAGCGGCAGTCTGTGTTCTCCTCTTGTCCTAATACGCTCTATTACCTCCAGCTAATCTTCAGTAATCTCCTTTTTTCCATTTCTAATGACATTGTCCAGGTTTCGGATGCGTATAATAGAGAAGAGATAATGTACCCTAAATTATAAGCTAATTGGATAAACGAGAAGAAAAATCAATCGAGGGATAGGATTTCAGCATAGGAAAGTCCGTTCAAGGTCCTCTTGTAGTCTTAGGCACCGCTTAGACAAGGGAACACGTCCAGTTTCATTATTCTGAATTGAATGTCTAATCATTGAGATAAGGCACTGTTCCCGCATGGTGAAACTCCCGGACTATAGCTGTCATTTTAATTTCTGTCCAACTTTCACGTCATTATAACAAAACCAGACAAGTTAAGTTTAAAATGCAAAGAAAAGGGCATAGACAGCAGCTGTATAATATAGCTCAGAGATGTGATGTCTATGGTTAAAATTCAGTCACTAAATTGGAAAGTGACACTGATTCGGAATAGCGTGCTCTAACATTAATACCATTAACAGGATTATTGTTTATTGGGAAGCCGGCCAACAGTTTTAAGACTTTTTTGGATTCTACTGAATTGTAATACTAACAGATAATCCAAATTCCAAAGTTTTATAACCATTTTATAATATAAATCTTTAATCGATGTTCTTTAACTTTTAAAACTTCACTGAGAAATGTAATCACAACATGTATGTGGTAACAGTACACAATTTATTGTAAAAGTACTGTTTCATTGTGAATTCACACAAACAAATTCTGTGTAAGTTTTATCACAACAAATCTTGCTAATACACAACATTACTATTGTTTTGAATTCACAAGATATTTTAGAGTGTTTGATTGTGTTACGTTAAACAACTGTTGGTAGTTTGCTTATTACTTAAAGGGGGGTAGCCATAAGATTCATATTCGCATCTCTCGCACTACATCCCTTTTTAATGGCCCTTTTCTAGAAGTTCGCATCTTTTTCCGCGGGTTTTATGCCCATGTAGATTAGTTCTTTTGCTTTTTTTAGACAGCATATCGATATCTTGCATGTCTAAAGTTTTATTTATTTTGTACTCTCTCGGTGTCGGTTTTATGTTTTTTTATAAATTGAATCTACCTATTGTTATGCCCAAGAATACTTATGCTTATTTATTTATTAGATTAAAACCTGGTTATAAATATACAATTTTGTAGACCTAATCAATGGTATATTATCTTTCCCTAGAGCATGCATTAATTAACAGTAGCTATGAAATTGGGGGAAAGACTAATATGTATTCATGCAACTGGGGCATACAAACCGTTTAATTTGGGTCTATAGCCGACTAAAAGAATCAATTTAAGAAGCTTATTGTTAGCTAAGGCCTTTTGAATTGATATGTTAGAAAATTTAGAGAATATACTGAATTTTTAAAATATACTACTAACAGTAGTGAATGAAATAAAAAATTCAATTATATCCAAGACTAAAATAATTAATGTAAATATTTATAATTAATTCACATAAAATATCTATGCTATTTGTTTCATTTTTATTTGTAATCACTCTGTGTACTAACTATCTGAAACATATCTTGTGATAAATACCTACTTTAAAACACTCTACCAAAGTTATTTAATACCACCCTTCATTATCATGGCACTCTTACTAATGAAAAATCCTAAAATCCGATGGTGTATTGGCCGGTACCATCCTAGCACCTAACAGAAAACCTATTTTATCTTAACTAAGTTTGTACCTTCATACTTTACTGATAGTCAAACATTTTTATATGCGCTTTAACTAAGTTGATTGAATGTTTGATGAAATTTAATTTAGATAGTTTCAACTGCATAAAAAAAATCTTTTTGAAGCAGTAGAAGGAGAATACATTTACGTTTTCTTGAGGAAGGCACACACAAGCAGCAGCAGCATCCTGATAAATTAAATTCTTCAAATTAACATTTTGTGGATGTGCGTGACAGATTTCTCTTACGGTTTGAGTTTAATTTATTTTGGCTGGGGACTTGCCCAATCAAGTTAGAAAGGTAGCTTCTAGCTATCGCCAAACAATAACGAAACCCAATCAACAACAACACGTAGTAGTATCTTACGTATCAAATGCAAAAGAAAGATATCTTTTTTGAAATAGAAAAGACAATACCGTTTTTGTTTTTTGTTTAATTGGAAATACTTTTTGTGATAAAATGACAATACACAAAGTCTGTTAACTGACTGAATCAACCGATATCTATTGTCGGTAGGTATTTCCAATGAGAACATTAATATTGTGTTATTCTATTAGTGATTTGGTTGAAGTATTGGATAAACTTGGAAAACTTTATTTGATTAACTACTACCTATACAATATAAACTATCGAAAAAGCGATATAGTTTACGCCACAGAGTAATTATTATTTATTACTCTATGGTTTACACATTAAAGAGTGAGGATTTTAGTTGGCTTAATAGTCGAACTATAGTTGTTTCTACACATTTTTCGTAGAAATCACTTTGCTCCGTGTCTGATGACGATCTGCCCTTTTAATATGTGTCAATTATGTTACGAGCAGTCAGTAGCCGAGTGGGTAGCGCGCTGGACTACGGATCGGGAGGTACCCGGTTCGAGATCAGGTCGTGGCACAAAGTTACGAAAGTGCTCAG
>JAUYWI010120539.1:0-10360 GCA_034780595.1 Parotoplana pacifica
CATAGACACCATAGACACCATATACATCATAGGTGCCATAGACATCAAAGACACCATAAACATCATAGACACCATAGGTACCATACATCATAGGTGCCATAAACATCAAAGACGCCATAGACACCATAAGTACCATAGATACATAGACACATAGGTACCATAGATATCATAGACACCATAGACACCATATACATCATAGGTGCCATAGACATCAAAGACACCATAAACATCATAGACACCATAGATACCATAGACACCATAGACACTATAGATATCATAGACACCATAGATACCATAGACACCTTAGATACCAGAGATATCATAGACACCATAGACACCATAGATACCATAGATATCATAGACACCATAGATACCAGAGATAACAGAGACACCATAGATACCATAAATACTTTGTAGGCATGTTCAAATTAAGGTTTTAATGGCTGTTCATTGGCATTAGATCTATTTACTCAGATTCGAATATTAAAAGTAAAAAATGAAATTTTATAATTATTTTAGTAAAGTAAATAAATCGGTGCTACTGTTTTCTTGGACGATCACTGCTTTGTTGGATTTTTACGACGGCTAAAATGACTACAATCTGTAAAATGAAATCTTTCCTTCAACAAACAGACAAAAAGTTTAAAACAATAAAAACCTGACAAACCTTGGGACAGTATTTACACCATAGGAATACACGAAATGTAAAATTATGGTTTCATCATAAAAACAACAACTTTTCAAGATCAAATCAAAGCCATGAAATCAGGAGAGATACTGAGTTATGAAAAAGCAGCTCAAAATCCTCGATATTTTTATTAAAATTTATAGGAAATGTGTAATATTGGATAAAAATATATAAAAGTCTGACTTATTATAAATTGTTAGACAACCTTTATGATTTTGATGCATTGCGTCACTGAGAAAATAAAATCTTGTCTCCCATGAACTTAACTAATTAGTGCATACCTAAAGCTACGAGTAAGTATGTTGTTGTAAAAATCAATTTGTACATATGCGTTTCCAAAACAGTAAACATCTATTAACTATACAAATAGAACCTTATTTAGATGCTTGGTATAGTTCTCTAACTAATGAACAATTAGGTATTATTAATTACCCAGTCAATGAAATTGCCTATCACCAGCCAGACAGTCAGCCCACCCGCAGTTGATAAATTCGATTTTGATCCGAAAAGCTTTTCTGTCTGTGACAAGTGCAACATAGAGGTTCGTTGTCCAAAAAATGTGAATCTCCGTTGATCATAATACCATACTTAATATATTAATATATTGATCGTTGCATTTCTGCACGCATATCATATGATACGTGGCTGCTACCGATACCTACAAATCTCATTTAAAATTTTATGATCTTATAAATCTAATGCAAAACAGATAGACTCTTTGCGAACGTTAACATCGATCAGATAATTGTGTTCCGATTGTATTCAATTACAACGCAAAGGTTACCTATTTTTAACCGCTAATACCTTTTAGGGGGAGGAATGTACTAAACTACGGTATTAAACTGAATTAAGAATGGTTTGATTTTTATGGCGAATTACCATAGAGTTTGTGGATATTGCCATTGCTAGTCAATGATAGGGGTAATTAAAACTATAAAAAAAGAATTTTAGTAAAGTAGAATTTCATATCAGCTGTGTCAGATATTTAGTGCACACTCTTTTAGAGTTAGGTATGGCATTCCCAGAAGTTCTCTGTAAATAAAAGTACACAAATTCTACTTTATTTAGTCTAATGTGCCCTAAAATAATCAAAATACCAAAAAATATTAGGTAAGCACATAGGTAGGTATAAAATAAAATCTAAAAGTACTTTTTTGTTTATTTAGCAAAATAACGTATTTATCATTAACTGGTTCATTTAAATTTTGTGCTTTTTTTATTAGCGTTGCTCAAATTCCTTTGTCATTGCAATAAAAATTGTGCCTTCAATTAAATAAATTGGAATCATTGTATACAACCGTACTTCATTAGGCAATTTCTAAGGTACCGTTTCTATAATCCAACTAATATAATTTGTTTAAATTATTTAGTAGATTTTAATTCATTTGATAGCTTACCTATATTCCTACTTATCAGTTTAGATTAATAAATGATTATTTACGTATATATAGTATTTCTATTTAGTAGTAGATTTTATTTATATAATTTTGCTAAAAGGTTTGCTCGTTATAAATATACGGTTGGCGAAAAGAATAACTGGTAGCTACGTATTCCACAAAATTCCTACAAAATCAAGAAATGTCAATAGACGATAACTCTTTACTTGAAAACCGAAGTATAAATCTTGTACCTACATAAACCACTATTTTTGAAGCCTATTGAGATGATGAATTAAGACAGAATCTTGTTCTATCCGTAGAAAACTCTGATAAGTCAAATATAATTAACAAATTTTGATTTGAAATTGACAAATCGATAGATTTACATAAAGATCTGTATTATAGAAAACAATCATTTTTTGTCCGAAATTTGTATATTTGAACAAAATCGACAATGGAGGATAAGCTGTTTCACAAAAAGGGTAGCACTACTTTGAAATCAATTGATGGTGAACGTTACATTGAATTTCTTGTGACTGTTCAACAATATTTAAGAATGCAATAAAACCTTATTGGAGGTCAAAACATGCGCCTACTTCGCCAATCCACATATTCTCCAGACGTATCTTGGTGACAGATATGCACAGATCTCTAACACGCAGAATGCACGAAGCTCTGAAATTGTCTTTGATTGCATACATGAAGAAAATAATCGAAAACGGTTTTTTATGTGGGAGTAACACTTGTGTATTATATTCACTGTAATAAAACATCTTGCATACTGACTGGCGTTTTATTAGCATTATTCATTGAAAAATAAAATTTTTTTTGATAAAAACGAACGTTTTGTATGATGCTGCCTATCTAAATATACCTAGTTTTGGGAAACCAAAAAGGTTAAGCAATACATAATACATAGTAATTATAGATCCGATAAAGTAGGGTTTGAAAAAGTTGGGTATTTTACTCTTCACACTTTTTTTTATCTCAGAAACATTTTTGTATTTTGATAATGACGACGTACATTTGAAACCCTTCGTGTGTTACAATAATTGATCGGTATTTTCCTGTTACGCCTTATCCTTTTCGCTTTATCTTTATTGCTTTATTCTTTTTTTGTAATTATTCTATTTCGTGTTATCCTTTATCCAATATCCTTTTTTGCTTTATTCTTTACGCCTTAAAATGTATTCCTGTTTTTGCCTTAAAATGAAAACGATGTATCACTGTCAATTGTCAATTTATTTATACGGAATGAAGAGCTTCCTTCACCAAACCTTTTTTGTGCTGCCATATCGCTTCTGAAATGATTATCTGCTATTGGATGCTTCATAACACGTCATACTTTACGTACAACCTTTTATCATATTTTGCCGAATTCGATGATCGATTAACTTATAATGTGAGTAATAAGGCGAGACAGGAAAAATAGATCGAAAGGCGGTACGTAACTAAAATATGATGTATTAATTCTATTAATTTCAATTATAAGGCAACATAGGAGGTGGTCATGCGATCTACTAGTTTTATCTCAACCAGCGAGTTCCAAGTACTAAAAAAGAGATATTACCACACTAAAATGTCTATTTTCGATTACCTAAGATAGAACAATTGCTTTCCTGTTTAATTTCAGTTTGTTCATTGGGCCCACTTGTGACTATGTATTGGCAAGTTTGGCACGATTGCTGCCATTTTGGAATATCTCCATCATATCGCCTGGCGCAGTGGCTGTGGACTTTCATCTGTACAAGAGGAAAGAATTTAGAACGTTGACCCAGCTGGCACCATTGCACGATCTCTATGACATGATAGGCGAACTGTTTCGACAACATGGCTGGAGCCATGGCACCATACTCTATCAGCGACATGGTCAGGTGGGTACAATCTGTTGGGATTGCTATTCAAATCTAAGAATTTTGTGGTTTTATATCCTTACTTCTGAACCTTTGGGTTGGTCTTTTTATGTGTGATTGCCAATTCGGTGCTGCTCTTTATTCTGTATGTTTCTCAATTCTGATTCAGAAGTTCTCAATCTAAATACATAATTTGAAATGATCTAGAAAAGGCTAAGATTTTAATTTTATAAATTGAATATTGGGGCATCCAACAAACTGTTTGTTATGTAACCTTAACGATTCACTGTTTTTATTTTAACTTTAAAATTCATAGAATGCGTGATCAAAATATTCAGTAATTTCAATTTTGCTTTTGATGTGACAAACAAATTTTACATACGCCTGTTTTTAATTTACAATAATTAAAAAATTGACTAAAAATGCCCTTAAGATGGTTAGCTCTCTCAAAAAAATCCATTCTTTAAGTAAAGGAAATTAAATATGGTTAGCTATGGCTTATAGATACTAATATGAAACTAGTTATTTCAGTACATGAATTAAATTAGTTTTTAACAATTTAGAGCTAACAAAGTACCTATCTTGAGCATATTCACATTGATCTAACAATCTTTGTTTTCATAAACTATGCATATTTTTGACTTTTTTAAACTCTTAAATAAATAACAGGACCCAAAGAAAATAAACAATGAATATTGTCTACGTTTCACTTTATTAAAGCTTCTTCAGGACACATTCATTTTTCTAAAAATGGCAACGGGTGTCTCATAGCGATCATAAACAACAAGAAATAAGAAACATAGGTCAAAACGTAAAACCAAAGAAAACTATTACGTGTATGTAGCATTCCCAAAAAAATACTTATTGGCAATCATAAAGCCTTAAGAAACAAGAAAAGACGAAAAGAAAGAAAATCAAAGGGTTCAAAAGGAAAAAAAACAGATAAAAAAGACAGCTGACTGAGGAGGCCACAGAATGCTGTGAATGTTTGATTAGACTATGGATGGAAACAGAAAAAAGAGAAACTAAGCAGAATAATTCTAAGGCCATAGAAAGCTATTTAGGTTGTGATGACTGCTCAAGGATATAAAAATAATCCGAGAAAAACGTTTCGAAATAGTAGAAAGGATATATTGGAACAAACAAATGTTGTTAGGCCAGAAATATAAAACAGTGAAGGGCTAATTATGAAGGTGATTGAGAATATCACTACTGTGTTTATCAATATGTGTTTGGATAAAATAGTAGCTTTATATTTAACTTTGTAAAGGTAAAATTGGTAGTTAGAATGTTTGTTGATAGGGTGTTTGAGAGGTAGAAAAATCAGAATAAGGTTTGCTTATACAGTAGTTTGTTTAATTTGTATATTTTAATAGATAAATCCTATTTGTTGAGTTTTAGAAAGCCATTGACATTTTCGCTATAAACAATAATGTTCAATTTCTTAGTCTATTTTATAAATAACGGAACTTTTGTTGCAAACAGCACCTAATTTTAATCTGTTTCATTGTTCTAAATTTCATTTTAATCGTTGAAGTTTCGTTTTATACTACTAACACATATTACTCGTTTTTAGCGGTTTCTAGGGTATATTATCAAAACTAAAATGGACTTTTCTAGTCTCTCGGACACTTAGCGTATATGCCAAATTTCTTTGAAATCGATTTGAAAAAGTACAGGTACCATTATCGTTGCTGAAGAAAGAAAGAAGACACTGAATCGATTTTTATGAAATTTGCATAAATTGTTAACATCTTAAAACACTATCTACAGACCAAATTTTGTTGTTCTAGGTTTTAAAATGCCGAGCTATAGATGTTCAAAATTTATCCCATTTTTAGAAGTCCTATAATACTCTGACAAGGCTTGCTTGCTCATAGAGCTAACGGTCTTGCCATAAGCCTACATAATTACCATAGCTAGCCATACTTAGTTTCGTTTATTAAGCATTTTTGATAGTTAGTTTTGGGAGAGCTAACCATCTCTAGGGCCTTTTTGGTCAATTATATTTCCTTTTTTGTTGTTCAATTCAAATAATTTAAATAAATAGATAGTTTTCAATAGAAAATCTATTTTTAGATCCTTAGAAAGCCATTGACATTTTGTCTATAAAATATCTTGCAGCATCATCAACGTTTCAAAGAATGCGTTTTAAGGATAATTGAAAAGAGTAGAAGTTTTTCAGAAGTGTAAAAACATTTTGACATATGCTGGAGCGAAAGTTTTACCCATAACTGTACCTTTAATTTGAAGAAAGAATATATCTAAGCAAAAATCATAGTTAATGAAGTTGATGTCTAAAAGAGTAAGAAGATCTGCATCAGGTTTGTTGAAATCAAGGTTGCTGTTGAACAAACTGGAGACTGCGACAATGCCTTCATTAATCGGGATGTTGGTGTGAAGAGATTCCATATCAATAATTGCAAATTTATTGTATAATTTCTAACTTCAAAATGACGTATCTGATGAACAATACATAGTAGTAACGTAATTTTAGCTGCAAATATCATCTAACACTGTTGTGTTTTATTTGGCCAAAATGTGATTTAAATCGCTAACGTTTCGTGTTAATAACATTTTTTTAATTTCTAGGCTGTTGCTAGGCTGTTGCTAGGCTGTAATACTAAAAAAAACTAAAATGGATTTTTATAGTCCCTCTGATAAAACTACTTGCCAAATTTCATCCAAATTGTTTAAAGCTTATAGAGCCTATTCTTGGTGATGAATAAAGAAATAAAGAAGAAACAATTTTAGAAAAATGGCTAAATTTGAGGTTTAATAAATTGAAAATGGCTGAAAATGGCTAGAAAATGTTTACTTGTTGATCGTGTTGATAACATAGCAAAGCTGCATCTAGTGACCGAAAGTGGTTGTTCTAGGATTTGAAATGTACGAGCTATAGACGTCCAAAGTATGGCCCATTTTCAGAAGCTAGCCAATCTTGCCATAAAACCATCAACCCGTATAATGTTTGGAATAGGAAACTCTGTACACACTCTTTTGTCACACTCATCTGCCAAAATGCACGTCGTAATGTCTGAAGCTACTTGGCCTTATAATTTATAAACCAAACCTAGATATTGAGATATCATCTATAGATATGTCACATGTAAACTTTATAAAAAAAGATATTTGAAGTTTATTTAGAAACTATTTTATTATTTGTATTTACTATTAAGTTGGTGACTTAGTTTGACCTTAAATTATAGTCAAAAACTACAAAGGTAATTAAAATATGTAAACAATTATTCAAATTACCGATTTACACACTCAAATTAACAAACTAAACATTTAGCTTACCAAATTAATGAAAGTCTTGTATTCATTGCTGTAGCATAATAATTTAATTTTCATAATTTCTAAGCAAACAAAATTGTTAATCGAAACAAATTTTGTATTTATTTTAAAAGAAATGCAAAATATCAACAACAAAAATTCTACGAAACACAAATTATGACATCAACATACATAGTTTAACGATATTTTTTAAAAAGCTAGCTAACCATCCTTTTTCAGCTAAGAAAGAATTTCTGTTGAAGCAACAAATATTTACTTTAATATTTGTTGCTCCAGCAACAAATTTTTGGACAATTATCATAATACGCCATGAATTATAAGATGAATAGTTTTTGATACATGCACAATGTGGATTGTGATTGTCACTAATTGCAAGGGATATGTTTAAATTACGTCTATTAAATTTAATATTTAATTTGTTAATTCAGTCATTTGACTGTGCTAATGCTTTCTTTAGGTAGCTTGAATGTGTTCATAAGCTTGAGTATAGTTCTGTAAATTTGAATATTAATTAGTACAAAGCGTTTTCTTTGTTGGATCCAGTTGTCCTTCCTATGTTCTATCAAATTTACTTGTTTATCCAATTAGCTCACAATTTAAGGTAACAGAATCTGGTTGATATTACAAGTCTTTAAAAAGTTTGGCATGGTCCTACGTATACGGAAAATAATGCAGGTAGCTTCGCCAAATCTCAAAAAACATTTGTGAGCAATTTGAAGGGTTTTCTATAATCTTCGCCTACCTTCAGCAGTCTCTTTATTACTGTCTTTGAGTTTGCTCTTCCTTCAAAAATGTTCGCGGGAAATGACGAAATAAACAAACCATGGACGTAAAAATATCTTTCATTTAGACCATAAATGGTTAAATGAAATATACCTAACAAAAATTGTACAAAAAAGTATAGAAAATTTTAATTTGAAATTTCATCTAGAAAAGACACAATCTAAAGTCGACGATAGGTACGGCTTGATCAATTTTTAAACAACCGAACAGCGCTAAGCGCAATTCATGTTTTTTATGTTTCTAGAGGTCCATGACTATAAATTAAGACTTTTTAACTATTGTAGGCGACTTTATGATGGCATCATTATTTCCATAATGGCTGCCATTGAGATATATAAAGTGAAATAACTTCTAAATGAAATACTTTAAGTATTATAAATGTATTGCCAGTGAATACAAATACGGGCAGTCTCTATCCAAATATTATATTCATCTTCATAATGTCATAACCATTTGGATATCTCGAAGCATTTTACGCACTACAAATGCATTACAAACTAAAATAAATCAAATTGTAAAAGATTATAGTCAAGGTTATAATGATCATATAACACTTTATGGATGCTTTTTCATAATGACATCATTATTTTCAAGATGGTGGATATTTGTATCTTAAATATCTCCCCAATTACTCGGCAATTATACATTTTAAAATATTTAAATCTGCATACATATTTGACAGGAAACTGTATTTGAAGTGTCTAAAAATATTTGTTGAATTCAGCAACAAAGCAAGTGAAATAATAAAAACTTTATTATGTCATAGGTATAATTATTTTGCACCACAAATATCAATTTTGTAGGCCCCACGTTTTAATAGGACGCAATAGATGCTACAGCACAAACCATGGGGACACCCTGGAAAATAATATTACGCAATGGACATTTCAGGGACACTGGATAGATATCTGGGGCTCAAAAGATATATATCTACATATATAGTAATCAGGCTATTATTACGTCCTAGATGTTGCTTTGTTGCTGAATTAAACAAATGATTTTAGACTCTCCAATATAGTTTCCTGCCAAATAACAATTTGTAGATTTAAACATTTTTAAATTGTATAATTTCCGAGTTACTACATAGATCTTCAAGATAGTAATAACGACACCTGAAAAACCATCCCACAAAGTGCTATCTATCCATGTCTATGGATTCCACTGTTCCCTATTACGTGCCAATTCCTCTTACAAGATCCGTTAACATGTTTTTCCTTGGCTTCTTTTTCCAAAAAGTTTTAGAAGGTGATCTATCCTATTTTTCTTACGCTTGGTAATTCTTTCTTTCATTCCCGTTACGACTTCTTCAATTGTCTTCTTTTTTTGTCTTGCCATGAGATTCGCTGCATTCTTCTCCATACCCACATTTCAAATGCTTCTATTTTCTTCTTATCGCTTTCATTTGGTGTCCTCTTCTCAGAACCATATAGAAGTATGCTCCAGAGATAGGACCACTTAAGTTGTCCCAGGGCAAAAAACGTGCCAAATCTTGACTTTTGCAGTCTCCAAGTTCGAATTAGTCTACAAGTATGCATCATTTATATAAAAATTGTAATAAAATACAATACTACTTGCAAGTAATGTTGTATATAATATTTAATTTATTTTTACGAAAAATGACGCAGACTTTTGGCTGAGCCTGTGTACACATGATGTTGGCGCTTGCAATCAAAACAAATTCTCATACAAAAATCTGGTTTTAGGAAACTGTTGTGCCCGAATTTTGCTATCACATCGCCAATGCGCTATGCCACACCTCACGATACCTCACATTCCCCAAGCTGACGCCTGCAAGCATGCGGAACGACTTTCGCAGCAATTTACTCAACGACATCGGCACCAAAACATCGGGTAAGATGAACCTTGAACATTGTGTTTTCTCCAACATACCGATACACTGATTTTACATTGGGATAATTTATATGGCTGTTATTTTCCCCTAAGTAATGTCATTTGTCCTAAAA
This sequence comes from Parotoplana pacifica, assembly GCA_034780595.1. Lineage (NCBI taxonomy): Eukaryota > Metazoa > Platyhelminthes > Proseriata > Otoplanidae > Parotoplana > Parotoplana pacifica. The sequence continues at coordinate 9,965 of JAUYWI010120539.1, forward strand.
ATGGAGCGTACGCAATAGGCAAATGAAAACAGCTTTTATATAATTAAATAAAAAGTATTTAGACATATTTGGCATTCTAAAATGCTCATAGAAATATTCAAATAATTTCTATCTAGAAAATAAATGTTTATTCACTCAATGTCCAAGAAATGTATTTAAATCAAATAGAAGCAACACCTATTACCGAATTTAAAGCAAGTCATTTGAAAGCTTATCAACTAATTACAATAAATTCAATAAATATAAAACAGCATCTAAATGTTGTCGTCCTTTATTTTTCAACCAACAAAAAATGTAGTTTAAAAAACTGTGATATTATACCCATGTATACCATTTTAAATTCATAGATGAATGAGAATTCAATGTACCGGATATAATATTTCTACTCCACCCCCC
>JAUYWI010120550.1:0-10360 GCA_034780595.1 Parotoplana pacifica
TTAGTATGTAGGAATTGTGAGAGTTCTTGTAAGGAGTTGTGGATGCCATTTGTATTGAGTTGTAGTATATTGAATGTATTTGGTTTATGTAATGTAGCTTTTGCATGAGTGGTATTGGGAGGGCCATGGGGGATTGATATGCACCCATTCCACTTTGGAAAACCCAAAGTGTCACCTCAACATTCACAGTGGTACATAGAGAAGGATTCAAATGTAGGAGAGATCATATTTGTGGTTGCTAGTGGGGATTCGAAGTAAAGCGTTTTTGTCACCAGCTAAGAGATGAGTAACGGAGAGCTTACCACCCATCAGAGCCGCATGATGGGGCTGGGACAATAGGCTATGCTTGCCATCAGCCGGACGTGTCCACTAAATCCGACTGCTCCCGTTTGAGACCAGTAACCCTTGGCCATTCAGCCTCTAAACGTCTTAGGCTTGGGGACCTTTATTCGAGTGGTCAGCTCTAGATCCGCTGTGTTCTGCAGTACCAGGGTCACCTCTTGGAGGTTGTGGCACTTCACCATGCACAGACGGTCTTGCTTCATGAGTTGCTAAGGCTAATGAGCGACATTAGCTATATTCGCATCAACGAAGCCTGGGGGGTGGTGTACCTCCCTTAATCCCCTTAACGTTTGTTGTCAACAGTAGCTCATGAAAACAAAACTCCGATTTTTTTTATTAAATAAAATTCTGCATTTACTGAAACGTGAATTAAATTGTTCATCACTGACCGATCTACATTTATGTTAGAATATTTGGCTATGAATTGCACACAAAAAAATCTACTAAACTTGTTTCGGAGCTTTTTATTTTTAAAATAAGTTGTTTTAAAATTGTATTTTTTTGTGTATTAGCTTCTTATATTAAAATAAATATGCTTAAATATGATCTGGTATATTTTTTTGTATTAGTTCAGTGGCTTGTAAATTTTAATTCTAATTTATATGATCAAACAAAGTCCTAAATAAAAAACAAAACAAAGTCTACTGACTGCGATGAGGACTATCACCAAGATTAATTTGTAGGTCACAGAAATCTATGCAGAACTGCCTCTCATGTCCATACACAAGAAATATATCAAAGATAATTACCACAACTCAATCCTATTTATTTATTAACTCACTGCACATCTCACGTACTTTAGCAAATAATCCCAATACTTTAAAAGTTAGTAAAGAAGCAGATTGATGAAAATTCTTGTGTTTTTAAGCTCTTGTTATTTATTTCTAAAATAAACTTTTCAAAATACTTGCATAGCTGGAATTCGGTTTGAATTCTCATATTTAGATATTAGAGTTAGCTAGCCCTAAAACATAATCCTCAACAAAATATCATTCTACAATAATTTGTCTACAAAGGCCAAAACTATCTGAAACTGACGCAATAGAATATATTTGTATTATTATTTTAAGAGAAAAATATAAAAATCTACCTTATTTATAATTATAAAGTCTGAGCATCTAAATTACATATAAAACATATCTAAAATCGTACATCTGAATGAAATTAGTAAAAAAAATTAAAAGGCGCATATTTTGTAGAATTATTTCAAAACAATGTTGTTTCATCTTACAACGGTTGGTAAATTCATTGTGTCGTATTAACAGGGAGAAAATCAACAGATCCTACAAGATCTAGAGAATGAAACACCACCAACGATCAATTACCTATTCTCATTCATATTATTATTAGCCAAAATATAATTTCTATTATTATACCTATCAGTATACATATTTTTTATGAACCCTTTTTGGAAGCTCGAAACAAGTATGACGATACATATTCCATCATAAGGTTTGTTCAGTTAATTTCCTCCAATAATTCTCCAGTTAACTCGCAAAAGTATCCCAACGCAAGTCACAAATGCCTACTGTATTTTTTCAATAATTAGATTGGGTTCAATCATCAATAGCTATACAACACTTCATTCAAGAGCAGATGTTTTGTTTTATCATATTGGATTCTACATGGAAAATAGTGACCAACTATTAATTTCTTTTTTTACATCTACTAAAAACTGAAATGAAAATATATTATGACCTTAGAGTAAGGTCGGAAAGTTGAGCTGTTATTTTGCACTTTCCAAAGAAAAAAGTGTAAACAGAGAAATTGTCTTCCTAATCTGCACCATAGAGTACTAAGGACAGAGCATAGGTAAAGGAGCAAAAGGTTCGATTTTGCAAACAATGTGCAGAGAAGTCATCGATTCATAAAAAACGATTTCTATGGCTATCTAATTTAAAATTTATGCAGAAACATTCATTCTATTTAAATAAGTTACAGTACTTCAAATACCACCCAGTTTTTAGAATAACCATTTCCGACTCCGCAGTTTGACTTTAAGCTCCCTCTATGAGCTGTACTATTTCAATTTATATATGTGTGGTAAATATTTAATAAGCTAACACTTCTTCTTATCATTACCTGATGACAAGCTTTTAGAGCTGAAACGGAAAAGAAACATGTTAACCTGCTTTTTGGGTGAAAGAAGTTTGATTGTTTGTCTAAGATATCAGAAGCAAACAAACTCGCTATCTTTAGACGATGCTCTTTCCACCACCCATCTCCTCCACTCCGCAAACTCGCATCCCAAGCAACACTGTCCGTATGTTATTTCCCATGATGACCTCAGTGCAGTTATAACTTAGTGAACAATTTATTTCGTTTACATGAAGCTCTCTACCTACATAAGAAGTGTACAATAATGTTCATTTTCAATCGTCAGGGAAATTAGATAGACCTATTTATGCATATGCATGGATAAAACAGTTCTTTGTGAGGTTGTGTGAGTTCATATAGAAAACTTTAATAAACAATATAACAGTTTCACACAATTCTTCTTCAGCAACATATTTGGTAGAAGCAGCAGGCCTAAACTCCACAGATATTCAGAAAGTCGAAATTGACTGACCATAGTAGGTACAAGCAAGTGAAAAGTCAAATTAGAAAAGAAAAAATATGCCAAAAATCTTTGCAAAAAAATGTTGATTTTTAAAATGACTCATTTTGGTAATAAGTTCACTTTTGACCTATGCGTTCATAAAAATCTATTAATTTTTATTGTTTGTTTGCTTGCTTTTGGTAGCAACCAAGTTATTACGGAAGTTTTGCTTTTTATCTAGTGTAAATAAGTCAAGAAACAAATAAACTCTGGAACCTTAATGAATATGTTGGGAAATTAATTCAGCAGCAAACACTAAACTAAAGACTGCTTGGCTAGATAGATATTGTATTATTTTTTTTTAAATTATACAGTTCTTGGTTTGAGGCCACAAAAATAAAAAATAAACAGTTATGATTTTTTAAACTACAGATATTTTAGAGTAAAAAAGAATGTTTTAGATCTTTTTCCTATGTTGTACAAAATTATGTGTTAATTATTTGTAAATTGGTTAACCTAAAACAGTTAGTGTTATCTAGATACTAACACCAGTGTTGGTATTACACCACAGTGTAAAGTCACCCATTTTAAACAAAACCTTCTAAATAATGCCCATGTACAAAAATCATTGAAAAGAAACACATATATGCATTCATCATTATAAAATTTTAATTAACAAAAAGATACCAGCAATTAAACTTCCTTTATTATGTCCTTCCCCAACCAAAATGTTGTATCGGCCCCTCAATGACAAATTTATTAAAATGAACTTTTATTGAATTGAATGTTTTTTTGTATTTTCTTAAATAAACGCTCTAATTACTCTACAATATTTTTGCATGTTAGATAGTGTTTTAGAAAACAAATGTATTTATTAATGATTTATTCTGGAAAATAAATACAACGACCAATAATTTTGGGAAATGAAGCATGAAATTCTAATATAAATTGTTATAGATTGAGATGCTGAACTTTTACATGTTGTTAGACAATACGTTCGCAGCTATAACATAGAGAGAGAGAAAGACATTTTTGTACTCTGTCGATTTCTATAGCTCCAAGGCAATTAGAATAAAAGTCAAATATCATACTGCCTGTGCAAGATAGCTACACCAAAAAAAGAACAAGTGCCTATTGTATAATTGTTGTATCTGTACAGTCCCTAAAATAAAATACATTCAAATAATATCTATCCTAAAGAAAATGTAATATTATCAGAGTCAAAATATAATGAAAAACAAAATCGTTTTCTCTTCTAACATATATACGGAAAACAGTCATTAATTTGATATAAATGCATAATCCAAAACAATTCTTACGCGAAAAGAACGTCTTCATTTTAATAGCAAAGTTGTTGTATCATTTTACCTAAATATTACAAAATATAAAAACAGAAGCTATGTTTAGGATAATACCGTTGGCATACAAAGTTAGTTTGCAAAAAATATTACAATAGGTATGTGTGTATGTATAAACTAAATAAAATCTGTTATCGACCTATTTTATAAATACAAAAAGTCAGAAAAATAATGTGGCAAACACCAAAATCATATTTCATTACGTTATTTTTTATAGCATTTCAAATTATCTTAAAATAAATAAAGTGTTTGACTTTGGATAACTAGCTATCCTTAGGCAACTTTTTTTCGAAAACTCCGTGTGTATTGTTTAAAATGTCCAAGACATTTATTATTCAGTGGCAAAGTTGAATGAAGTATTTGATCTAAGACCATAAATTTAGTTATAATCCTAAGCTACATATAATACATTGGTATAGTTGAAGATTAATTTATTTGGTATTTGTCCAATGTCAAGAAAAATTATCTCTATATTATTCATAAACAGTAATTAATTTTCCTAAGGTATTCATCATTTACGCTTACCTATATAGTCATCTCTTAGTGATAGCATACGGTAGTTTTATATCTATGAAACTTAAAATAGAATCTTTTACTTATTATATTACTTTATACAATGTTTATTAAAATTCAATTCAGGTGAGAAACTCTCTTTATTGCATTGAACAGAATGTTTATTAACAATAAACACTTGCTTTTTTATAAAAATAGAATAATATATCACATCGATAGCTTCTATCAAGTACGTTAATTATGATCACCAAAGATGTTACGTAATCAATAAATAAAACTACTGACCTGCTCATTCTTCTTATTGGCTCTGTTCAATTTGTTCAGTGTACCGTGACGATCACTTTGTGGTGATCCAGATCGAGTGTTGTCGGTCACACATGGAGGACTGGCAAACTGACGAACCTGCAAGAGAGAAAATAGGCAAATTAATGAAAGACCAAATACACAACAATAAAAATATTCTCTAATAATTCTTACCAATATCTTGAACCATATATGCTCTCATCCTAACGACAATAAAAAATATAACTATATGAGTGCTTCAATTACACTTAGGTATGTACCTATTGCTAACTGATATTTAGTTTCTAATTAAATTTTACAAAAACAAAAAATCTAATTTTCAAAAGTAATTAATCTATCTAATTCTTCATTCATTAACTGGCAATCTAATAAATCAATCATTTTGAACATATTTTTCATTTTCAACTCGGTGACAGCTATTTTACATAATGCTGGTTATTGATTTCTCCTCTTACAGACACCAGTTATTAGGTATAGGTGTAGGTACCTCACACATTAAATGGAAGCCATTTCTCTGGAAAGGTACAATAAAATTATATTTGGGTTTCCACCCCAAATCTCAGTGTTTTGATTGCTGGTACAAAGGTAGTATAGTAACAAACGTAGTCTGAATAAAGGAATTGCTATCAACTGGATACTATTCATCTCTATGGTTTCAAATATAGACATCTCCCAAGAGAGCTGTTTAAAGATACTATAAGGCGCAGGCTCTCATAAATTATTTGTAGTCCTTTTGTTTTAACACAACAATGACCATTGGCACATAAATCAGCGTTATGTCATTAATTCTTCAACGATATCCTGCAACCACAATACATATGTGTATCACGTATCGCATGCAATTTGTATATAATACATAGACAGAAATGTAGAATTGATGAATGAGACATTTTAAAAATATGTATATATGAGAGTGCTTCAATAAGTTCGTATAATCTATATAAATCCATAACGATGCATAGGTACAATATCTATGCAGATGGCGGATAGCAAATGGCTATCAGATATGGTGGTTAGCTGCGATATAAGCAGATCCGTCAGTCGAATAAGCAGTCCAGGACCAACAGCGGTGGTTCTATCAGAGGAGAGGAGCTGGAGGGTGATGCCTCTGGATCAATCAAAACTCTCATAACTCCATGACGGAACCTAGTGTCGGGCAGGAGCGGCACTTGTATCTGAAGTTGGCTGAAGAGTCAACCCATGGTCAATGGTGGCTTCAGAGGATCAGTAACCGTGTTCCTGGCGATTGGGGAAGGTAACGGCACCCCACCCCTCCCATCTCGTGCCTTCACTTTTCTCTCATGACGGATATTCGTGTGAGGACAGCGTTGGCGAAGAAAGGATCCCTTGAACTGGTGAACATCTGGATTGATAGAGGCATCCGGAAGAGGTGACCTGTGCTGACACACGGCTCCGAAGCTTGCACGCTTAGGGCAACAGATACCAGAAGAATCAAATACTTGGTCGTTTGAATTGTGCCAGACGGCCCTAAGACGTTTGCAACGCAGTAATACCAGAGCTATTCGACCAATATTACTGGATGGGTAGCAAAGGGTCAGCCCTCTCGCCCCAAAAGCACATCCGTGTTCGCAGTGCTCCTAAACAGATGGTACCAACCTTTGCTAGTCCTCAAGGTCACCTAATCACGATTCCAGTGGAACAACAAATTATAAACTTGTTTGTTACTTATTATAATCATGTTTCTGTAGTAGTCGTACGTACTCGTAATACTCAGATGTAATTGTTTTATATAGACGATTTTTGACAAAATAATTCACAGTTTTGACTAAATTTGACCTATTTTGTACTTTTAGAATTTGATCACCCATAAATTTGAAATTCTACTAACATCTTAGATCTTTCTATAATTTAATAAAATGCATAGATATTACATGCATCATCATGGATTTATATAGAATATACAAACTTATTGAAGCACTCTCGAACATTGATGAATTAAATACATAATATGAGTAAATTGTGTTATAATTTGATAACAAACGTGTTAGATAATGTCAAAATTAGAGCTATCAATATCACCCTTACAAGAAAAATTTTATCTTTAGAAGCAGTAGATAAAAAATTAATGAAATCAAGTAAACTACAAATGGATTCAATTTTACAAAACTGAATAATTATGGATCAAAACAATTTAAAAACAAAATATTTAAGAAAATTTGAGAAAATTAAAACTGAAAATTTCCAATTTTATACAAATATTTTTGCATTCTAATATTTCAATTTAATTTATAGAAAGCATTAGTTTTTTAATCATTTTTATATTAATCTCATGAGAGCAACATCGCAGAGAAAAACTTTGAAAAGATAAATTCAAACTAAAAACTCCAATTTTAATTTAAATCATAAGCAAAACACTTCAGTATAATTTAATGCAATTAATGTTAATTATTAATCGAAACGATCACGTCATTAACCAAAAATCAGAAATCGATATTTTTTTAGTTGTGCAAATATATAATCGGAAGGAGATCTAAAAACAAAACTGGACACAAAACTTTAAATTATATGGTGAGCTTTCATAATGTTGATGTGGAATTAATGTAGGTAATTATGCATGTCAATTCGTTGTTTATGATATCATTAAACTCCATGTAGACAGACTGGCTGATAAGGAGGATGATGTACCCTAAACTCTGGGAAAACAAAACTAAAAACATGACAATAATAGAGCAGTTATCGTCATCGCAACAGATAGATAACCACAGGAGTTAATTTCTTCCCCTGAGGCTGTGTGTGAGAGAATGAGTACATACCGTAGTGTACCAGCTACGACAATCTCAAGAGTGGAAACCCAATATATCAAAACTAACATGACAAAGTAAAAAAAAGTCTTTTAAAATTAAAAAAAAAAAACACAGACGATCACAATGATAGTGGTAGTGTAAAATTCTGAGTCGATTAAGACCAAATAATTTTTTAACCACAACTCCTCCCCCTCCCCCTGTGTGACTAAAGGCGATTTAGATTAGTCGGAAATTAAACATTTCTTAAGATGGTAAATTAAAAATTCATTCAATTTAGATTTCACGCTGGACCAAATTTATACTCACAAAGAGGTTATGGATAATGGTCGCATCACCATAGTATATAAAACATATTTTGTTTAAATGAATCAATTTATTATAACCAAGCGACATTTATCTACCCCCTAGCAATAACACAATAATAAACACCGTCACTACTGACGCCAATTTTTTGGTTATACAAACTCGCCACATATACCGACCGCCTAAGCTACTAACAAATCAGAGGTTAAAATATGTTGAGAATGAAAAATCTTTTTACTATTTACAGTAATGGTAATTTTTGTTTAAATTAATCAATTTTACATATCCCAATTAAAGTCAACACCAAAACTATGGTTTATGTTGTAGTTTTGGTCGTAACTTTTGTGCATTCCCAATAAAAGTCAAATCCAAACGATAGATTTGGGATAACTTTTCAAGGTAAAAAGACAAAAACTGATAAAAAGAAACATATACATATTTGTGGAATTACAACATAACTAAAATTATATAACATCATGAAGATTGCTACTCTAAATAAATAAGTGGTCCCGCGAGATACATATAATGGGTGAAGATAACTCCTCAAAGTATCTTGAAATGTTCCGCAGTATATAGTGGCGGGCATAGCCAGTTGATAGTTGAAGCTTGCTCCTCAAACACAAATGTTCTACACATATAGTAACTGAATAGTCAGGCAATAAAGAGGATTGCTCCCCAAACATGAATGTTGCACATAGTCAGGTAATAGTTGAGTATTGTCAAAGCACATGAAGTCACAGTTTATCCTCCTCAGAATGCCACGACGGATTGTTTGCGTCGACCCTGTCATCATTGTTAAATAACCACTAATTTATAATTTTAGGGGTTTGGGAGCCAGCCACATAGTTACTTCGTGCAGTTGTCGGCTTTGCTGATTTGACCACCTGTTTTGTAGGGTTGTCGCTGGTGGCTGTCAAATGCCTCGTCCACATCTGATGGGGAGGTTCGTTTTCGTTTCTTTTTGGAGTGTATTGCTTTGACGGGAATGTTGAGCAGGGCCTTGTCAAACCAGGCATTGCGTAAGTTTTCAACTTGGGTCGAGTAACCAAATCCCACATCAATTTAGTCACATTGAGGAACTAATGAACCAGTTTCTCTGCTTTGGTTTGAGCATAGATGGTTAGATCAACGAGGAGTTCTGCAGCGTCACCATCACTGACAAATCCAGTGTTGCAGCTAACTTACTCTCAGCTAATTCCGCACAATCCTCTTTAGAGGGCGACCATTTGGCTACGTCATATTTGCACAACGGTTGAGGGTGAATGTGGGTGGGGATGTTGCACATTTGTTCCTTGGAGTCATTGAACTCGGCCAATTTCTGCTTCACATCAGCAGGCATACCAACGTAGGAGATGAATCATATATTTTGCCTGGTTCATTGAATCCATACGTTTATCTTGCTATCATCACCCAACGGTCGCCATATTGATTAGTTTCCAAAAGTTCCAATTATCACGTTACTCGAGCTGGAACCAATTGTTGCTAGAATTGATATTCTCCCAATCGCTATAATACATAAATTGAGACAATCCAACACGCCAGTCATTATCAATCTGCATTGGCACTGCAAGCTCCACGGTAAAATTAGTAGCCGTATTTGGAGGATAACCAGAGGGAGGGTCGTCATCCGAAGAGATGTGAAAAATTGAACTTTACTGAGGCGAGGAGTGCAAGTCAAATATGTTGTGCATAACATGTACATTTAAAAACGTGGACACTATTTATAGGGATAGTGCTGATGCAGCATCAGACGTATCATCAGCCGAGATAGGAGCAACCCTAGCTGTCTGCTTCGCCTTGGGAAGAACACTTAGTCGCGTTACCATTTGCAACATCATCACGTCTTGCTAGTGGTCGCCTCGCACAGGTCACCCTGCTAGCCCGCGGTCTGAAGTTGGCCGCAGTGATTAACCGCTCGCGCTCTGACGCTTCAGCTGCTTGTCATGCGTGTAGTACTGAATACACATCTCCTTTCCAAAATTGCTTGGTGTCAAACATAGAAATGCTTTTCTTTTTCTTAAGCATAAGGGCCTCTGGAATTAGCTGCCAGTCCATCGTCTTCTTAAACATTCTCAAAACGCATTAATTGATGGTACTATAGAAAGGAGTAGTTACATCCATATTCAACGCATCTAATCAAGTAAACGTTTCAAGCACAGCAGACGAAACCATCGAACACATCCTTTGTCGCTGCCCTGCCGAGACTACTAGACGCATGGAAGCATCGACACAACCCA
>JAUYWI010120561.1:0-10359 GCA_034780595.1 Parotoplana pacifica
TCGTCGCTGTATTAATACAAAACCACTGAATTTTGACAACCATAAGCAAAGTAATTACAAAGCAGCGATAACAAATTTTGCCTATCCATCTTATGCGTAAATCGCTTACTGCTCTATCTAGCCTCTGACAAGTATAGTTGGTATAATTGAAATCTGTGGTTATTACTTGCTTCGAACAGATAATTAATTTGTCTATTTATGTAAGTTTAAATAGCCAATTATCTGTTCGAAGCTGATAATGTGTGTAACTCACCTGTTATGAAATATATTTCTATAACTAGCTTGGCCACATAATTTCCTCTTTTGATTGTGTATATTTTGTACCTCCATGGACATATTATATACTATACACCATAGAGTAAGGATAGGTTTAGTTTCTAAGATCTAATTGTAGATCTATGATTTTGCTTTGTTATCACTTATAAATTTCTATAGACTACAGGCTGTGCATCCAAATATAGAAGTAAAATATATCTACAAGACACTTTTGAAGTAAGTATAGAGCTAAATACGTTTGTTTAGTCAGTGTTCCGCTTTTTTTTTATAGTTTCCGGCTACTTCTAAGATTTTGTAAATAAGTACGAGCACTTATACAAATATATAAGTATAAAGTAATTGAACAACTGTATATTTTAAAAAGTTCAATGTAGTTTAGCACAGAACCAGAGGGTGCAATGAATGGAGCTGTAATATGTACATTACAACAAACAACTTACAAAACAATAACGTTAATGTGAAGGCTGTGACTGCATCGAGTCCGAAATCTTTGAAAAATTAAGCTCCAATTTTGTTACAGCATCCTTAATGAGTTGTCTTGTGTACTGGGTGGTAAGTTTGTTACGATACTTATTTTTCACAAAAATAAGTGAAGAAAAGGTAATTTTTGACTAATTCAATGTCTGCGCAATCATCCACGAAAATTTAAGGGAAGGCAGAGTTGTACGAAAATTCTGTAAAGAAGTTAAATAGTTTGTTTCGAGGAAAATAATCATTTAAATTGCTCTTTTTTCCAAATAGTCACGGGAGAATCACAGATCAAGCAAGCAGCAGCATTTTTTAATTCTTCAAAAAAGAATTCTTCTTCCCATGAAGGTTGAATACAACTTTTTGTTTTTTTTGCTGGTTGTGCCATCATGTACAACACCACGTCGAAACTGAATAAAAATTTCCGGATAGGAAGATAAAGTATTGATTTGGGTACTATTTATTTATTAATACATCACACAGAACCTGTCTATAAAAATCACCTTTTATTCACCGGTCATCAATAAGGGCTGCTAACCGCTCTATTCCGGCCATTTTATTATGTATTTTTCAAGTGGCCTTCCGGTCACAAAATGCTTTCCTACCGGCCACCTGTGGCCGGCAAAACATAAGGCTGCGGAACACTGGTTTAGTAATATCTATACCTACATCTTTTGAAATTAAAAAATCGCTATGGTAAGGCAGGTATTGAAAGTGAATTTCTATAGATTTGTCACTAAATATCTATTTACTAAACAAAGCATATTTCCTGAGTATAGAGACATGATACTCGTATACTTACTTTACAAATTAAAATAACCTTTTTCATTTACTAGAAATCAGAGTAATATATTCTGTCGCCAGTTAATGGATTAAAGCTGTTTTTTTTTCAACTTTCACTTAGACCATCTCTTGTTTAATTAAACTGGATATCATTCTATCATTCTATCATTCTACAAGTTCAACAAATTACATAAAAGTATATTATCGTGTTGACATTTTTAGATTGATGGAGTAGGCAAAAACAAAGAGAATATTTTTTAAAACTTATTTAAAGGGCCAGAATACAAATGAGAGGGAAAGTGGCTAACAGGAAAAAAAGCATTTTGACTTACGAATTCCCCATAGTTTTCTTTAAATTGGGTAATCTCAGTTAAGTTCTATAAATAAAACAAAACAACATTTCCAAAGTTTTAGTATCTACTGAAGAAACTTCACTATTGTTTCCTAAATGTAAAATATGAGATAAGAAACAAATTTAGAATATCCTACAATAACAGTAAAATATATTCTATGTTTATGAAGTTTTTAATTGAAATAAAATTGACCAAAAAGTCCCTAAAGATGATTAATTTGCACAAAAGAAATGCCAAAAATTCTTCCCAAATACCATAGCTTACCTGTTCATTTAAGAATTTTTGGAATTTCTTTTGGGTGAGCCAACCATCTTTCAGGCTTTTTGGCAATTTTATTTCAATTACTTTTGTTTATTCATAATTTTTTAACCAAATGGGCAACTTTTAGTAGAAACTTTATTTTTAGATAATTAGGAAACCATTGATTGACATTTTCTCTATAAAAATATCTTGCTCCAAAAATTAATCAAAATGCAAATTTACAGTTATTTTATATCTTAAAAATTTTATATCTCATGAACCATACATCATATTAAAGTTATAAACAGCATCTAATTTTATTCTCTTTTAATGTGTTAAATTTCATTTAAATCGGTGAAGTTTCATTTTATATTGCTAATACATATTACTCGTTATTAGGCTGTTGCTAGGGTATATAAAAAAACTAAAAAGAGTTTTTATAGCGCCTCGGATACTTAGCAGATAGAATAAAACAAAGTACGGAAACAAGGTTTTGTATGAACCAAGTTAGTTTTGAAGATGGTAAGAGTAAACTATAAACTGGTAAACCAATACATATGTACGTACATTAAAAATGAAGGTAACAAAGTAGCTACATCATGGAGCTGTTTCTAATACAGTTTTGTATATTCCTATCAAATGTTCCCACTTTCATTAGGTATAGAATATGATTTCATTTCACTTTAAATAACTTACAAGGCTACACAGCATGACAAAAATCACTTTTTTATGCATGCATTGGTTTACCTGCTTACCATTTCGAAAAACTAATTTGATCATACAAAACCTTGTTTCCGTACTTTTCCGTTCTTGTTTACGCCATTTTTTGTAAGTAAATTATTTTATATTAGGAATTTCATAATTTCTAAATTGCCTTATAATATAATGGCGATATAGGAGCAATATCTTAAGAAATTGTAGTTTTGAATACATAATAAAACTTTGTCATATAGCTTTTCATGGCCATAATGATATTTCAATCTTGAACTTTCAGTCTGGCTAGTAAACGCTAGTACATGAGGATATAGATAAATATATCTAAATAATAATATATAGTACCTACATAGTTTTATAATTCCACTTACAAAACAGGTCTTTGTTTTGCCTCTCCGCAGAGATAAACTAACAAAAACATGGAAACTAGACATTAAATGTATAACACACTTATACACATTAGTGTCTAGAAATTTACACCTAGCGATAATTTACTTTATTGCTAAATATGCATATCTGCTATTGTATTATTTGGCATTCCTAGCAAACACATATTAATTCTGATATCAGATCCTATTCTTCACCCCAAATTTCATTTATAGGTAATCAAATATAATTAAAATCAAATAATATTAGACTAAGTGCCCACGTGCATAGATATATTATAAATAGCTTGATGCTATGCAATTTTTGGGTTCCTAGTAACCGTACATAAATATATATTATGTTTATATGTTCAGAAACATAATCTAGAAGTACAAAGAAACACATTAAGGTATATCTTATAGTAACCATTTAGACTAAGTGCCAAAATGCATACATATGTTGCTATGCAATTTTGTAGTCTAAAATCTATTATGCTTAAATGTTCAAAAGGCACATCTGGAGGTACAAAAAACTCATTAAGGTGTATTTTATAGTAAACAAGATCTGTATTTTGCTGATCACGGTTATTCATCTATAGAAGGAAAATAGGTTTACCTGAAAATGTGTGTATATTGTACTGCCTCCATATGAAAGGCTTCTTACAAGTATGTTGTACTACTGCCTAAACCCCCTATTTTATAACAAACTTTGTTAAAATTGGGAGAATAGTAGTAGTTTTCAAGCTATGAAAAAAAACAGTCATTTTGGAGTATCGATGTGCCAAATTTTATTGAAATCGGTTAAAATTTAAAAATAAAGAAAGACAGAAAGAAGAAACAATTTTAGAAAAAATGGCTAACTTTTAGTAATTATTAACTCGAAAACTACTAAACCGATTTCTATGAAATTTGTACAAGTTGTTAACATAGCAAAGCTCTAAGATTAAACTGTTCAAAGTTTAACTTGTTTTCAGAAGTCCTATAATACTTTGGTAAGGCTAGCTAGCTCATAGAGCAAACGGCCTATTGCCATAGGCTTCGATTTCAATAGAAATATTTGATTTTGATTTGTTTAGTCTACCGCTACCCCATAGGTAGGTAGGTACCTACATATTTCAAATGTTTGATGTTACACTATCCAAGGGGCATTGTATTTTCTAAGATGGCTGTTTCTTGAAGCAGTCATAGAAGTCTTTTACTTTTATCATCACACATTTTGCATTTAAAACTACATTAAAGGTACTAGTCAGTGATAGCAGGTAGTAAACTGTAATCTGAAATCAGATAGGGCAACTAATGAACTGTGTACATATGAGGAACAACGATTGTTTATGATTAACCAAATATATGCTGTGTAAGTAGTATATGCAATAAAACAGAATTGTTTTTGATTGTTTTTCATTTCCAAAATTAAAGGATACTTGTTCTATTTTTTGTTCTTTTTTCTAAATTCTGTTTAGTTTCTGTTTTTTAAATATATGTCTAAAGTAGTTGAATTGACTACTCAAAACTTATATAAACATCTATAATAATGTTTTTTGTTGGTAGATAGATTAATTATGAACAACACTTTTAGAAGAAAAAAAATATTGAACATAACTTAGCTTTTTGGCTATAGAAAATTTATAAATCTCAAAACTTACGTGTTTGTGATTCCCAAATTGCGTATAAAACAACCACAATACCTAACTATTCAGATAACACTTAAAACGATACTGAATGGTTTCATTATATAGATAACTTTGTAGGTAGGCATCTTATAGCTTACTTGACTTCACCTGTCAGATAGAGAATGCACCAATGGTCAAGCACCATTTTTTACCTAATCCAAATATTTTTTTAATCAGTATCTAATATATTACCAATATCGGTTTGACTGAAAATTTGGCTTTCGTCAGTACCTATACCCACAAAACTTAAAAATTAAATAACTTTGAAATTTCATTCAGGATGATAAAATAATATTCTCAGTTACATTATTATACAATCTGAATATATTTCAACAAACATTCGTGTGATGCTGCCTATACTTATGTCCGGGAATAACGCTCTTATTTTACTAAAAAGATGGAATTCTTTCATTTTCCAAAACATAATTGATATAGATATTTAGTTGTATGTCTATAGCAAGCCTTGCCGCAGTCTATATACTATAGGTCCTCTAAATGGGTGACATTTTGAACATCTATAATAACTCAATCAAACATAAAATCTAGAAATCCAAATTTAGATGTCAAAATTATGTGTTGATTTTATAAAAATCTGTTCATTAAATTCATCTTTCTTTTTTAGCTCCTACAGTGGTTAACCTAAACTTTCAACAATTTCAATGAAAATCGGCCGAAGGACTAGAAAAATAGATTTTAGTTTTTTTATAACCCAGACATATAAAACAAAACTTTACCAATTTATCTGAAAATTTGACTATTGAAGAGAATACGATCAAGATTGGTAAAACACACTCATAATTTTGCAGCATTTATATATTTATAGAAAACATAAGGGTAAGGTGACTTAATTGACTTTTCAATTTAGATATAGATTTTCACTAAAAATATGTATAATCAAATATACGATAAAAAATAAAAGTTGGCCAAAAAAGATTCAAAAGCAAATTAGCTTTCCCAAATCAAAATTAAAAAACTTAAATAAATGAAAGTAAATATGTTATTTATGGTTGCTATGGCTCTAAATAGATATTACTATGCAGTTTCGTATGCAGGTATTTTTGAAATTGTTTTTTAAAAAGATTTCAGAGCTTAACAAAGTCAGAAAATATATTGTAGAAATACATTCTCATGGGAGATAATAAGCTATAAACAATTTACTATAAAAACTGTGATGCTTTTAAAAGTGTATTGGAGTCCAATGGACCCCAGAACCATCAAAGGGTTAAATTTTCAAAGGCACATCTTATAGGTATAAAGAAACTCATTAAGGTTAATTTTATTGCAACCATATCTGTAGTTTGCTGAATAGGGTTGTTCTGAAGAAAAAAATGGATTATCTGAAAAGTGTGTATCTCTATGATGGGCTCCTACATATGTGGAATAAGATGAGTATAGCATATGTTGCACTATTGCTTAAGTCCCCTATTTTAAAACAAACCTTGTTAAAATTTGTTGTTTAGTTTTCAAGCTAAAAGCTTCCAAAGTTGATTTTTTCAGCCAGAAAAAAACACCCCAATTCATACATAATAATTCTTCCGGGATATTACATACATACATACATATATACATATCTTCTACTTTTTCTCTCTTTATGAAAAATTGGCAAATTTTCTTTACTTTTATGCTTTGATATGAAATATACAAACATTTTATATTACTCAGGTAATGATTATGTCTAGCTGATGAGGCCCAACAAGGCCGAAACACCTGTCCTGGGCTGCTATCATTTGCGAGTAATGTAGATAAGTAGTATATTTTTATAAAAGGCACAAAAGGCAGAAACAACATAGACACCGGCTAAAACCATATACTTTCAAGCTTCTTCAGCGAAGAAAAGAACCTCAAAGGTAAAGGGCTAGAGTACACTATCATTGGAAAGCACTTAAAACAGAAAATTAAAGAAGATTATGACGACTATCTGAAAACCCAATTGTCAAAGCAGAAGAATAAAAGAAAAGCATAAAACGATAGAAAGAAGCATTAATATGAAAACACCAATACCATCCAAGTTCACAGACAGTATTGGAACCGACATCAAAGTCAGATCCAAAAAAGAGAAACCACGTCCAAACCTTCTACAATGTTCTTTTAAAATCACAGTTAACATCCCACAATCTAATCTGGACGATAAAAGCATCCAAACCCTTTTAACAATAGAAACTAGAGAAGCTATAAAGCAAACATCTACAGGACATTTCCCTGGCACAGACAACGTCACTTCAAACGATCTCAAGCTGGTTCTGGAAACCATTCAAAGCCCCTTACAGACCGGTTCAATTGGTACATCAAAGAGGGTAAAATTCAAACACAATGGAAAAATTCGAAGACTTTTAATTTTCAAAAAAAAACTACAGAAAGAAACTACAGACCAATATGTCATCTCTTTATTATCTACAAAATCTTCACCAGAATCCTGCTAAATCGCATCAAACCAATTTTAGGCTCCGAGTACGGAAACGAACAAGCAGGTTTTAGAAGCGGTTACTCAACAATTGATCACATCCACACTGTTAGACAAATCATCCAGAAACACAATGATTACAATATGCCTCTCTATACCCGCTTCATAGACTTCGAATTCTGTTGATCAGAATGCCATCCTTCAAACATTAAAAGATCAAGACATCAACATACACTCAAAAACAACAATCAATATTTTCAACTCTCCCATGGAGATAGACATACAACGAGGAGTCCGACATTGAAACGTGATTAGCCCCAAACTCTTCAGAAACATCGAGTTCCCATCAATGAAGGCATTGATTATACGGTCAAACCACCTTGCCTTCGCGGACGACATCATCCAACTATATAGTTCACAGCTCCTCAGCCTTCGAAAGCATCCTATCCAAAATAAATCTCCAAACAACTAAAACAGGTCTTAAAGGCCACTCCGAAAAAACGCAATGGATGGCTAACAGAAACCTCAATAAAAGGATCCAACTAATAACGAGATCAGAAAATTAGACGAGTACAAATATCTGGGACACACACTTAAACCTAACTGAGACCTAAACCGAGAAATAAACTGAAGAATCAGAATCAGCTGGATGACCTACCAGAAAATCGAATCCATCATCACCAACAAAATTGTCAACCCAAAGACCAAAGACGAACTTTTCAACACTAATATTCTTCCTGCACTCTTGTATGCATTAGAAACCTCGAACACCACCGTATTACCAGAGAGAGAATACTTATTACAACCCAGGGTGCCATGACAAGATGGATGACCAACATCTCAAAAAGAGATCACAATAGAGCCACCGAAATACGCGCAAGATGCCATCAACTGAACTTTATATCAATAAGAAAAGATGGTCAAGCCATGTTGCCAAAATGATAGACAACCGATGGACTACAAAAGTGAAGCACTGGTGCCTATATGATTCAAGCAGAAGGAAAGACAGACCAAATATTAGATAGGAAGATCCTCGAACAGTGTTACATGGAAAATAAAAGCGAAAAATCGAGAGAAATGGAGGCAGAAAGACGATATGCATCTTTGGCGCCATGTCAACCACTGAACAACAGATCAACAAAGTAACAAAATAACTAAGTGAGAGCTAACATCCAAAATGATTTCACGATTTATAGTTTGAGCTAACAGACTTTATGACCTTTTTGGTCTTTAATTTCCATTCTTTTAGTAATAATTTTTAAATTATCCTTGGTTGCTTTCCAAAAGTGATGATAATAACTAAGGTTAACAAGTAATCAAATATTTTCAAAAGTGATAGTTTTATAAACAATTGCTTGTTTCTATGCCATATTTGTATCTCTAACAACATTTGTTAAGTGGAAAATTGCTTAGAATAAAGTTCATATATGGTAACCATGGTTTCATTTTGTTTAATACCCATAAAAGCATTGTTATATGGAATGTATTTGTAAAACATAATTGATATTATGCATTATTGGCATCTATAAGAACAACTCCCAAGAAAAAATATATCCCAATAAAAGCTTATATATGGTAACTAAGATTTGGGAAAGTCAAATAAATACCCATATACTTGTAAAAATGGTTATTTTCTATGCTATACTGATTACCTTAGCAATAATTGTTAAGTGGTTGGCTTTGATAATATTGATTTTGATGAGATTTAAAAAAAATAGTTTGTAGCCTAACAGTGAGGAAACTTCGACTATTTTTGTCCAATTAATTGACGTTATAAAAGTTTAATTTTCTAATGGAAATTATTACCATTTTTATATCTAATCCAGTCTACCTATTTTGTATTTGTCTATAAAAAGTTCATATCTACTTAATATCTGTTACTGTTTGACGGACTGATGCTAGACAACCTCCTTCTTCTCCAAAGACAAAGAATCCGAAGATCTTCTGTTCAAATATACAAGTGAGGCTCCTCTGTTCAATTGTACAATATGAGGTTGCTCTATCCAATTATACAATATGAGGTATCTCTGTACAAATATACAATGTGAGGTTTGTCTCTCTCCAATTTAATTTGTGCGGCTCTTCTGTTTAATTGCATCATTTGAGGCTGTTTTTGAAACCCGTATAATACATACTTAGCAAAAACATTCGAAAGAAAATACTTAATGATGGTCTGATGGAACAATGGATTTTAAAAGTATGGTTTCGATTTGAAAGGATAGTTTAAAATGTGCGGACATGACAGTTTACTTCCTATATAGACAGCAGGTAGAGTTTGTGATGGAATTATCTCAAATATGTATTGCTTTAGATCATGAAATTCTTTCCTTTATGATGAAATATAATAGATTCCATCCACCGATCCTTTTTTCAGTATGACTTACAGCGAATGCAACATTTGTTATTAGCAAATATTATAATGAAAGTTAATTAATACCTTTGGTTTAATTATGTTATACAACCGGTATTGGTATTGTGAGTGTTATTATATAAAGAAAGTTTAATTCATTGATCAATCGCTGACCACATTCGACTTACATGATTTACTTAGCTTAATAAATAATCCAAAAGGAACTAAAAGGTCTATAAATTTCCTGGGCTCTTTAGAATATTTCAATTTTATTTTTTGTCAAAATTGAAAATAGTTCAATTTTTGTATCCAAAGGTCTTTGTGTACAACAGCAATGTCAAACAAAATGTCAACTTCCACCCCTAGATATAAATTACTTTAGGTTTTTGTTAAGTATTTTCAAGTGTTACATTTGAGCAACTGAAATGTATATTGTCCAAGGCTAAGGAGCGCAAATGCTAGTGAAGAAACGAAAGCGTGATAAAAGACATTTGTTGATTGTTTCAAGAAAGAATCCTCGTCTAACAGCATTTCAGTTAAAAAATGATGTTGGTCTTAATATCAGTACCAGAACGACGTGTCCAATTCTCAAGTCTGCAGGTCGAATTGCTAAGAAGCCAATAAAAAAAACAATTGCTAACAAAAGAAATGATGATGAAACGTTTAAAGTGGGCAAGACAGTATAAAACTTGGACTGAGGATCAGTGGGATAAGGTATTATTCACTGATGAATCACATT
>JAUYWI010120572.1:0-10358 GCA_034780595.1 Parotoplana pacifica
TCTTACTCCTTGTCCAATTGTTGCTGGTTTTGTTTCTTCATTGTCTATTCTCACTGTTGCTTTCTGATTTAGGTAGAAATGCATATCACAGAAAGAACCAAACATTCTAGATACTTTTCATAATGCATAAATGTTCATTATATAGTGTAGCAGACATACACCTACATTTACATGTTGAGAATATGATTACTTCATTGCATTTCCATAATTTAACTGTTTAGTGCATATCTTTACAAAACCCTCAATGCTTCTTATTACCAATTCTTCTCCTGCTCCTTTCTTTCCCCTCCCTTCTTTCTTGCTACCACCCTCCCCATTTTCTTCTTCCCTCCACTATCTTTTTTGCTATCCCCTCTCCCCTTTTGAATTTCTGGAGGGGAGCATGTCCCCCCTTTGCTCAGGTATGGGAGGACACGTCAGTTATGGAGTTCTAAACAGCATAGCTGTAGTAACCACCTCTTTATTTTCTTCATTCAACGAATCGCGTTAGATCCCTAGAAAAGGAAAACTAAATAGAGCTTCAAGAAAGATGAATTAGTAAATTCACTTCCGATACTAAGGCTAAGACGAGATTAGTGTATTTTTCCCCGGGCATGGATTGAACCTTACAAACACTGACACGTTTTTATTGGTTTTCTAAAGCAAGAGATTCGGTCTGATAGAATAAACGAAACGCCTGCCTGTGACTAGCAACGTACATCGTTTCAATTAAAAATAAAATACATGGATAAAGCTTTCTGTATATTTCAATAGAGACATAATACGTGTTTATTGCCTTACAACCTCTTTGAATTAAACTAACAATATTACAACAAATCCAGAAACGGACAGATAAATCACTTTCATTGAATAGGCACCTACTTATAAACTAACCAGATATAATAATGACGAAACCTATTACTATAAAACCTATAAACCAGTTACATAATTAAATCTTTGGTTTCACAATGTCTTGTTGTACCTACACATTTATCGGAATTAGACAGGCATGTCGAACCGGGGTGCCCACGGGGTGATCTAGGAAATTCAGTAAGAAATGTCAGACATCTAGCCACTCTGTTAGTCAATAAATACTGATAAATTCATCCAGCCTATTTAGTTTTGAGCCAAACAAAATAAAAAAAGAGGCATTTGAAAATATCCACTTTGTAAAATAAAAGTCCCCGATCGACATTCCTGTTAAATATAGTTTATACATATTAATTACAATTATATATAATCTAGTGAAAGAAAAAATGGAATGCACAAAGATCAGACCTGACCAGATATAACATGATCTACATATGTCATACATGGATGTATGTTATGTTAAAAATAGAAATACGTTAAATTTAAAATATATAGTTTTAAAATGGAATTGATACAAAAAATAACATACAATTTATCGAATGAAAGATCACAGTCCACAGCTTATGAATGAATGATTTAAAAAAAATAAGTGTAACAATAAACTGTTGAATTTTATTGCGAATGACTTTCCTCCTGAAAACTGGTACTCTGTAATAAGTTAACCAAATGGCCCGAATTATAAGAAACAGAACTAGATTCAGCCCCACGATATTCACAATAATCAGATGGTGTACAAAAAGTAGAATCATTGCATCCACCTTTAAAATCTGGACCGAGAGGTTGTATTGTTTCGGCCTCTTTGCGTGAAACAGATGCTGTATAATGTGGTGGAGAATGCAAACTTAATTTTTCGTTGATTCTTAATTCGCATTTGTCACGCAGAAGTGTTTCTACAATCCGCAAAATATTATGAGCATCAGTAAGCCCACTATGCTGTTGGCCTTCAAACTCAAGCCCAAGATAGCCTAACATACTCTGCATAGTAAGTTTCTGTTCATTAGGAATCTGATAGAAATTACGGAATGATTTTCGTAGATTTACCCATTGTTGTGCCCACTTGGGCACCTCAATGCCGTCGATAGCACATTGAATTCGCATAAATTTAGCCATATCGGCATTGCAATCACAGACAACTGCAAAACTACGCTCATATAAGTGACGTTTAGCCATCCATTCTTCAGCATTTTGGAGTGCTGTACAAAATAAATTAGCATTATCTGTAGTATGTTGATCAATTTTAGTCAGAGAGAGGCAAAAGTCCGTGAGTATTGGATTAATGACTGGATGACAGTACGAGTGAAATGTATCAACTACTCTACCTAAAACAACATCATATAAAATAATTGGAAATTCAATAATTTCATGTTGATAATCAGGTGAATTAACGGCCTCACAAGTTGCTTCAAAATCGATAATTAAAAAATAAGAATAAATCAACCTTGTTTCTAGAATAGGTTCGTTTTTTGGCACATCAACCACTAGATTTTGACGAATATAACTTTTAAGTCTTTTACGCAATACATCCAAACTACCTCTAACATCTAAATTATGATATTTCAAAGTGCCTAAAAGCTGTTTTTCAGTCATTTTATTGATCCAATTGATTTTGTCTGCAAGCTGTTTGTTAAAAACACGTTCTGACCTTTTTGATTCATTTGTGGAATGTCCATAATGTGGTGCGTAGTATTTGTAAGGATTGTAACTATATATTGCCTGTGTAGAATTATTGGAAGCACTATCATTCAAATGTACTGGTTTAGGATCCATCTAAATAGAAAAGAGAACTTGTTTAGATATACACCAGACATTTAGTAATCCTACTATGCACAAAATATACCAGTAAAACAATGACATAAATTCACTTCCTAATACTGTCTTTGCACTGTCTTTGTTTTAAAGTAACAATTTCAAACTGAGCAGTTAATTGTGAGACAGAATTTAGGGAACAAAATAAGCCCAATAAAATTGGTTCATCAAAAAAATTACTTTAAACAAACCCTTGTCTAATAGATGTTGCTGATACTTAAAAATAGCTAATTAGATTGATAATTGGAATAAAATTTGATTCACACATTCAAAAAAAACATTAAGGAAACATAAATATAAAAACTGATAACAATTCTAAATCTTAACTTGCTAGCTAGAATAATTTTTCAAAACAAAGTTAATATGCATAGTCAGAATTTTTGTGTAGTTGCTAGCCATGTCAATATTGTTTCATAGCAGCAAGCATTCTTTTTACAAATTATTGGTATGCAACCACATGAACTTTCATTAAACCAACATTCCAGTTAGTAACTGTTGATTTAGGAAAATATTGGCCTGTAGTTATAGAAAGTCTACCACCAGAAAATTCCAAAAAAATAGTAGGTTGTAGAGACTTTGTTAATTTGCATTCTTAAATATTAAAATCCAATTTTGTTAAAAACTTATTTATTTAATATAAGATAGAAAAAAGACTACATTCCTTATATAAAGAGTAAAGACTAGAGTTGTCTTCAATTTTATAACTATCAAATTAAACACCTGGGTTAACATTAGCATTAGGGACTAGAGCTGTAACTGGTACAGGGGCGGTTCCTCAGGTAGCAGATAAAGGATCAGCCATCAGATATGATTGTTAGCTGTGAATATATTGAATAAGCAGTCCTGGACCAACAGCAATATTGTCCAAGGGAGAAAGTGGCCAGCTGTTGACAAGGCTAGACTATCCAAAACTCTCAACTTCTCAATGAAGATGATGTGATAAGGCGAGTATGGCCATCTTCAAAAATGCCTAGTCCTGTGTTGGGCAGCAGCAACACAGTACCCAAAGTTGGCAGAGGAGCCAAATCAAGGTCAATGATTACTACAGGACAGCAGAGGGTAGAGCAGCGATCCTGTTTTTTCCTCTGTCCTGCGAAGAAGAAGGCAATGGCAAATCAGTTCATTATCTTGCTAAGAAAACTCTCATGATGATGACAAATCCATTTATTCAAGATATAGGATCTGAAGGTGAGACCCTCAGGCAAGGAGGCCCTGAAGATGCTATTGAGGAAGAAGCAGCACAAAATTTGAGTACTCATGACAAGAATGATGTGGTTGAATTAATCCTAGGAGTTCAGATGCTGAGTTTGTCACAGAGGAAAGACAAAAGGATAACACCAGACAAACTAAGAAAGGAATCATAAGAAGATGGAAGTAGTATACAGAAGCACTTTATAGACAGGATGATAGAAGAAGCTTACATTTCAAAACAACATGAGAAAGAGCCCAGTATTTGAGGTTAGGGCAGCTGTGAAAGATATAAACAACTGTAAATCACCTGGTGATGATGGAATCCCAATAGAACTCCTCAAGGCAAGCAGGGAAGAAAGGGTCAGTCTACTTGCAAAGCTTTGCAATAAGATCTGGAAGCAAGGCACTTGGCCACCAGATTGGAAACAGTCAGTTTATGTTCCTCTGCCAAAGAAGGTGGACTTGAAAGAATGTGCCAACTGGTGAACAATTGCATTGATTTCACATACAAGCAAGATTCTACTCAAAATAATTCAATGATGCATTGAAAACTCTGTAAATGAACAACTACCACAAAATCAAGCTGGCTTCAGGAGAGGAACTAGGGATATCATTGCAGATGTCAGATGGATGTTAGAAAGCATAAACAGTTACCAACAAAAGATCTATCTTCACTTCATTGATTACAGCAAAGCATTTAATTGTGTGAATCATTCAAAACTATGGAATATCCTGCAGAAAATGGGAGCACCAGAACACTTAGTTATTCTTCTAAAAAAAACTATCATCAACATACAGCAAAGGTGCAAACTCCTTGTGGTGAGACTGAGATATTCAACATTGGAAAGAGGGTCAGACAAGGCTGCATTCTGTCACCCTATCTTAATCCCTCTGGAGTTAAGTCAGCAGACAAACTGAAGTGATTGTGGAGATGTTCAAAAATATTCCCAAAGTTGTTATCCTCATTGTCAGTAGTGGAATCTGTACTGGTAGGCACATCTACATTCAGGATAAAGCCAACAAAATGTTTGAAACAGTTGATAATTGTAGATGGTTTTATAGCATTCTATGCTTGCTTCAAATTTGAAGAGAGCATCTAGCAATGTGTAGTTGAATTCTTTTTGTTATCAAGAGCACTGATTTCCAATCCAACAATTCTCTTCCTGTAGTGAATTTTTGTGGCATTTATTATACCTGCATCTAGAGCTGTAGTTTGCTTGTTGTGTTTGGGGGAAGAAAATAGAGTTTGATATTTGATAGGTTTGTAAGTGGAGGATGGCACATACATTTGTCAAGTATCAAAGCAACACTTCGAATCACCTTTGGGAAGGAGAGATTCAGTTTATTTAGCCATTCAGTGAAAAGCTGAGCTGTCATCCATGATTTTGTATTAGTGTGATATTCGAGTGGAAGACATACAACACCCTTGAAACAGTGTGGGTTTTGAAATTTTCCTATTACCAAGAGGGGGAACTTTTTGTTGCCACCACAAGAACAGTTATGCACTGCTTTGACTGCTTCCCACCATGAACTGTCTCATTCTGAAAGGCCAAAGTATGATCAGGAGTCAGGCAGTAGAATAGACCAAATGCATCACAATTAGCAATATCCTCTGGCTTGTAGGTTTCCAGTATTTCATGTAGAATAACATTCTTCCAATTACTTAGAGATTCTGTAGGCATACTCACACTTTCACCAGCCATTTTCAGCTTACAATGTTGCATTTTCCCCCCAACAATTGATGAAGTTAATATCAACCTCCTTGTCATCTTTGATTTCAGAAAATTCCATTGCATATTGTGTTGCTTTGGAGTGCAAGACTTCACCACTAAGAGGGACATCAGGATTTTCATTTAGAGTAGCAGAAAACCACTGAAGTAAAGCAGAGAATGTCTTCTCCAATGAAATCGATTTTAATTGCTCAACAGAGCCACTGATGTCACATGCCAAACATTTTTTTGTGCTTATCTTTGTTTTTTAAATGTCACTCAAGGTTTGTTGTTTAATAGAACTTTTTGCTTAAATGTCACATTTTTTCCAATTAGGAT
The DNA here is from genome assembly GCA_034780595.1 of Parotoplana pacifica. Classification (NCBI taxonomy): domain Eukaryota; kingdom Metazoa; phylum Platyhelminthes; order Proseriata; family Otoplanidae; genus Parotoplana; species Parotoplana pacifica. Next base: position 5,895 of record JAUYWI010120572.1, read on the forward strand.
GTTGTTCAAAGAATTATATGATTTCATATTTTTTCTCTAGAGAAATTTCTGTTCATGCTTGCTTCATGATAAGCAAAAATAATGAATGCTACAAGAAGCCCAATGGGTTATTATGTATGTAACTTAACCAATCAGAAAAACTGTTGATTCCCTCTTGTACTACACATGCACATGCTTAAAGGCATAGACTTGCTATGATGCCATTCTGCACACACACTCTCACTGACCAGGTACTAAATTTGACAAGTTTATTGATTAATTTTCTTTTCTCTGCAAGTGCTGAATGTTGCTAGCATATTGCTATTGTACACTGCTAGTGTATTTAATTAGATAGAAGAAATCATGATGTATTGGGTACTCAGAACTATTAAAAATAACTGGTTTGAAATTAATTTTTGGTTGTGGGGGAAACAAAAGCTACCAGATTAGACAAATAACCAGACTAGAAAATACCATATTAGAGCAACTTTGTATATAGTAATTAGATAGAAAATTAAACAGGACTTAAAAAAGTTATTGGATTAGACAAATAACTGGATTAGAGAAAACCAGATTAGAGGAACTTGACTACTTATTTTAAAAAATATATCACTGCACTGTTTTCATCAAATGGGGGTAGATACTTGCTATCTTATTTTATTATATGCTTAGTGAACTAATCTTCAATTATATGCCAGTTATTGGAAATTTAAAAATTGGCCAATAAAATCAAGGGTGACAAATATTCAAGGACTAGCTAGGTATAAAAGTAATGATGTTGAAATTTTGGAAATAAAATTTGTAATATGAATGTCAAAAATGTGGTAGGACCGTACCATAGAAAAAATATAAGGACCATTATATGCATCATTTTAAAAAAGAAATACATAGTTCTTGTGTAGATATTAAGAAACTGTCAAATGTTGTCTGGAAAGATAATAAATATTTACTTTATCTATCACCCTAACATCTTGGCAATTATAATCTATCACATAGGAATCAAAATTTTTAAAATTGTATAGTTTGTTTGAGTAAATAACATACTCATTTTTCTATGCAGTATACCACCATAACAGAGTATGGTAGATATCAAGAGCACCATGTTTTTACACATATAAAATAGGTCCATCCACTTTGGATACACCCTGATATTAAAAAGATCAAGTTGAATGATAAGAATATCCACTCCTAATATTAACTCTGTTGCTTATAGCACATATTATTCTATAGTTCAAAATGATAACTAAGATTAAACTGAATTTTGCAACATTGTCACATACCCCACCCAAGATCTTGTGACAGGCTCTCAAAGTTGGTTACTGGTATAAATATTTTAAGTTTACTTCTTTTAAAGAATCAATCCCAATTCAAAATTTGACATATGATGCTCATATTTCAGTATATGTTAGAAACTCTTTATTCAACATATATGAAGGGATTTTTCAACCTGAGAGCCAAGCAAAAATTATATGTATTCATAAAAATCAATAATCCATGAGACAATGGCTTTCAAACTATGGGAATAACCTACTGTAATGGTTTGGTTTTAAAATCAGTAGTAAGTACTTGAGACTACTAAAATACTTTAACTGGGCTGTCCTAGATAAAGTTAAACTCATACATATCCCCAAAAATTGTATTTTAATCATTTATTCAATTAGCCCAAATTTAAGTTATTAACTTCTGTTGATGCTAAAATTAAAGAATTTGGCTACATTAACATTCAAAAAATATAATTTTTGAGAAAAGAATTTAATGTTGGGTAAACTTTGCATTCTTTGTATACCTAATAGATTCAAGGAAGTAGTAGCACCCCTCCTAATCTAACATACTTCCTATTTCTAAAATACTATGATATCAAGTAAGGAAATTCTTCACTTTCTAGTTTGCATACTTTGTATGGTATGACCAAAGATGTTATATAGTTAGACTAGATGGATTACTTGTTTAAAAATCCATTAAGTATTGTTTACAATTTAGTTTCAGTTTTCTCATTGGAAAAAAATACAAGATGTTAACTACCATTGGGAGCCTCAGTAAAAGTTAGAAAAACATATTTAAAAAAAAATATTTTATAGATATTTTAATGAAGTAATTACAATATTTTTTTAACACCTGCTACCAAATAGAAAAAATATAGCCAAATAATATTAACTTTTTATTTTTAGATTGAGGCTTGAAATGGTGAAAATAAATTAACCAATTACTGCCGGAATTATTTTTTGTTTCATTTTTTTGAATATTTGTGATATATTGTTAGTATAGATGGTAATGAATATATTTTTATAGTTTTTGCATTTGATACACATTTTATGATATCACTATATAGTAAAATCATCATGTAGGAAATCCTATGTCTCATCAGTAAAACACATTTTTACCATAAAAATATGAAAATATTTTACTTCTAAAATGTTATAATTATTATTGTTGTATACACATCATAATAATGTTAATTGTAATATGTATATACAAACTAAGAATAATCACAAAATATATATTGAAATGTAATGGGATAACCTCATTAGTCAATCATTCTGGAATATGATATGATTTGAAATAGTCGACATGTAGTGCAACATTGCACTTTCCACATCGAATCTTTGTTCTTCGCTTGCACTTAGCACAAAGTCCAATCATACAATTCATTTTCACCATTTTGTTATTTTGAAATTTCTGCCAGTGAAAATATTAAAAAATGAATAAACAATAATATGAATATTAAGTTTAATATGTATACTTGCTGTTGACAACAAATAAAATAATGATTATTTATCTTTAATGTATGGAAACAAGCATTAAATTTATAAAATGTTCACGTAGGAAATCCTATGTGTCGGCATTAATGGGTTAATGTAAAATCTATTATAAAAGATCATTGTTGATGTTCATCCTCTGCTTTGGGTTGATTACATCTGGATGTATATAAAATAAAATAACTCTGAATACAATTATCTAACTAGCTACATATAGCTCCATATTATAGTTCCATTAATAATTCTTTTTTATTTCAAAGATTGAAACATACAAATAGAGTTTATAGTATATAGAAACATAGATTTTATTGAAATATGTGACTGCTGGCTATATACAGTATGAGCCAAAAGTCTGTATATTATAGATAAAGTATATGCTGCCAAATTGTTACTATTTTAGAACACAAGTAAATTTCTAAGAATTAGTGAATATTATTATTCACTATCTTAGTATCCCAGTATTCTTGCTATTTTGTGCAAATGAGTGAATTATCTGACTTTCTACATGCCCAAATTGTTGTTCTCCAAGAAGAATGCTACTCTCAATGTGCTTTAGTGACTCAACTGAATATTTCTAAGACTGCTGTACAAAAGGTAGTCAGTAAATATCACATTGCAGGCTGTTATTCATCCTTGCCTAGGTCCAAATGACCAAGTATGACAATTCCTCAAACAGATTGCATTATCCATTGACATGCCATTAATCGTCTTATGTGTTCATTGACTTTCATTTGCTCTCAGTTACTTAATATGGCTGTTGTGAGTACCAGGACCATCTACCAGCATCTGCTAGTGGATTTCAACTTATGAGGCTATCATCTAGCCAAGAAGGCTGCTGTTTATTGATTTCTGCAAATTAGGGCATCATTATTAATATTAGTCTTCACATTTATAGTCCTGTAGATTCTTTTATTTTGTCGGTTTAATGGGGCACTAAGCATAAATGAGGATTCATCGGAAAACTATACAGACTTCCAAGAATCTTAATTTCTGAAATGATCAAGCATTGTTGTTGCTTTCATTACTCTCTGTTTCTTGTGATGGTCTGTGAGTTTATTGCATTTAATTCTGTGATAGCATTTTAGGTCAGATTTCTTTAATATGCTGAACACAGTCCCTTTGGACATTTCTAACTGCTTTCCTATTTGTCTTTGATTTAAATGACTTAAATGGCCTCAATTTAGAGAACCATCAGGTGTTACAGCTAAATTTGCAGCAGCAGTTTTCTCTAGTATACCAAATTTCTTTGCTGATCCAGTGCTAGTCTTATATTTATTTGCATTTCGATCACCTTGTTTAACTTTTGATGCAACCAGATTAAATTGATGCCTGGTTACATTAACAAAAATAGTGGTAGAATTTTTCAGCATTTATGAAGTCCTCAAGTTGGGTTTTCATTTTTAAATAAAAGAATAACTTCACATGCTGCAGATAAGATAAGTCATCCGTGGCATGCTGACTAAATTATAAAAATCATGACAACAAATTCTGAATTTGTTTTCATTAGTGCATTTCATTAACCAATTATAGAAGAGTAATCATGCACATTAATTGTGTCAGCTAAGTGTTTAATATAAAGAGAATTTCTGAAGTAAACAGTAGTGAAATTTTGTTTTTTTACTGGGCACCCTGTAGATAAACAAAGTAATTTTATATAGTGAAAGAGAGTTTGAGACTAGAAGTAGTGTATTTTATGTATTTATTATAGTATATATATATTAAAATTTTT
>JAUYWI010120583.1:0-10357 GCA_034780595.1 Parotoplana pacifica
GGCAGTAGAACAGGATATGTTCCAGGGTTTCTTCAGTGTGGCAATTTGTGCAGTTTGGGTCGTCGGTCTTTCCGATGCTGTGGAGGAAGGCTTTAGTGGTCGTCAGCTTGCCAACACGGACCTGATAGAGGGCTACTGCACTATTACGAGTCATGTTGCTGAAGAGCTCTCTCACAGCAGCCTTTGCTCCACAATGGACTTTGCAGACTTCTTGTATGTGGGGTCTAAACAGGAGCAGTCGGTCGATAGTTACGCCAATGAAGGTGGCAGTCTTTGCTGTGGTCACCATTCCCTATTAATTTTGAGATCAATTTGGTTGTTTGCCTCCTTGTTCCATTGCGTAAGGAGCATTGTTTCGTATTTATTAGGCGCTAATTTCATCTTCCATCTTTGTGGCCATTCTACAACTTTATCAGCAGCAGCTTGTGCCTACTCGGTTGCTACTTTGATGCTGGTATCTTTGCAGCTGGTTAGAAGGTCGTCTGTAAAGAGATAGGCGGTGGTATCCTTGGGTAGGTCATCATGAAGATCTTTAATCCACAGTATGAACAGGATTGGGGCCAGGACACTGCCCTGAGGTAGGCATTGTCTAAAGTTTCTGGTCTTGGACATGGTGTTTTTAAACCGTACCATGGCTGTTCTCTCACAAATAAACCCCCAGATCCAATCGACCATGCATTGTAGGACACCTAACCTGTGGAGTTTTGCGATGAGATCCTCTCTCCAGACCTGGCAACGTCGAACAGGGTAATCACTGTTCTGTTGCCAGGTTTCGTTTTGTTCCACTGCCTGAGCAATAGAAAATGTTCGTATATTTCAAATCAAAACATAAAAGTGAAGTAAATTTGACAATGTTGCATAAGAAGATATTGACAAAAAAGTACTCGGAAGCTTTTTTTATTAAAGGGCACTCATGCCTTAAATGCAGGTCCTGGCCATTTAATGTTTTTAAGAGTAATAATAAAAACAGAAATACTTTGATAAAAATATACTATTTATCTACATTACTCACAAATGATAGCCCAGGACAGCTGTTTCGGCCTTGTTGGGCCTCATCAGCTAGGCATAATTACTGCCTGAGCAATGTAAAAATACTATTATACCTGCACATTTGATGGTATGAGTTATTTTTTTTAATGAGTGTTTTTAAATTTGGTTTTTACATCAGTAACTTTATAGCAAAGTTTAAAATGTTTAATTTGTATCTCTCAATGTTTCTAAATAAGTTGTAAAAAGATACACAAAAGAGTTAAGTAATTTAAATGTCTTTGTCTAAGTTAGCTAAAGTCTTCTTCATCCATAGCTAGCCCACAAAATCTATCTCATAAGCTGGACAATGTCTTAGTCTAACTTAAAGCCTTCCTCATCCATAGCTGGCCCATTATGCACAAAATCTATCTCATAAGCTGGACAAAGAATGTAAATTTAAGTTTTAAAGTAGGGAATTACAAAAGGTGCATAAGTACATTCATGTTATACTTTTGTATGTGACTTAAAACTAATTTAGTATGCTTCTATTTATTGAACATTTTTGCAAAACACTTCAATCACTATTTGTGGATAATCAAGTAAACATCATTTTTGACAAATAGATTCAAATTGCTAGTTATTGAAATCTATTTTATTTAAATACACAAATCCTGAGATTTTTAGGATTTTTGTAGGAGGATAATTTGTCTATGTACGGCGGTTGTAAGTTGCAATTTCTTATATAAATTTGTAAACTGTTTTTAATGTTGTTATGGAAACAGTGAAACGTCAACGCTGTTAATTTTTTCTTATTTGCCACCCAATAATGTCAGAAATTCATCATTAAATAGTTGCTTTCAATAAAAAACAAATTTTCTGTAATGACCAAATACGTGAATCCAATTGATGCAGAGGTAAAAACATTAGGTAGACAGAAAGTACATTGAAACGTTAAACTCTGACATTTTAAGCGCATGTAGGATAGGATCTAATGCGCCGTACAAATAAAGAAGAAAATATCGCTACCTACATTTCGCTACCAAATAATAATGACCGGATTAGAGGCAATGGGTCAATAGAAATAAACCAAAGTAAATATTTAGATTAATAACCCGATTATACATATTATACCTGACACAAGAGATCGTTTCAACAAGTTCAGGGTTGACATTTTATATGCAAATTAAAACATTCTACTATACCTAAAGATCAAAATACAATCAAAACTTCACTTATTAATTCAATGGGCTATTGTAATATATGAAAATTAATCGAACTCTAAGATGAAAAGAATGGATTTTAATCTTTTAATTTGAACGTGAAACCATTCTTGAAAGAAGAATAACTTGTTAAGTTCATTTAGAATTTAAAATAAATGTCCAAGTGAGATATTTTTTTAAAATGACAGCTATCTTACCACTGTCTCAGAAAGCCCATCTTTCTCAAACAAATCCACATCGCAGCGCTACCAGAAATAACAACAATAAATTGGTTGCTTATAATATGTCCCAATAAAGCAACAAATAGGAGGAAACAATCAAATGTTATTCAGCATAAAAGTTATTGAAGTTTTAATTTAACATGTTAGTCAACAAATCTGTCCATCGTGCTACTTCAAAATCCAAGATGGCGGTCGTTTTTCAAGATGGCCGCCATCTAAAACTGTTAAAATCCGTCCACCCCAAAAATTGCACGTATTTAGCCGATTTGACTGATATTGATGGCCAGTTATATTTGTTTCTGAAGATGCTGATCCCCTTTTTAATACTTTCAAAAGCCTGATGACCATCTTGGATTTTCAAGAAGCTCCTCAAATAGATTTGTTTATCTGAACTTTGGCAAGCATCGTTTGTGCCAAATTTGGTGTCTGTATCGCAATTGAATTTGCATATTTGTTCAGTTATCGGCCCTACTAACAGGACAAATAAAATGGGCCAAAGAAATCGTAGCTGTCACTATTAACCCTCATTAATCCCACTTATTTACGAACGTCTCATACCCACTTTGGTCGCAGCGGCCAACCTATTACAAACTATATTAGACTAGAATTCCTGTATTGTATAATATCGATTAACTATAGCCACTGAAATGTCCATTTCGTTCTGTAGCTATAATTTATCATTTTAACTCTGTGCTTCATAGACATCTACAATAATAGAATGTAGCTTTTTATGTCAACCGTTCTATAATCATAGACATCAACAACATCAAAAGAGAATTTTTTAGAGGACAACCTTGATATAATCTTTTTTTGAAATTGATTATTAAACTAGGCTAAATAATCTTGGAAGAGATTTAAACAAAGAGGAATTATGATAAGAGCAATAACAAAAACAGGAATACTTGGAAAAAATATACTACTTATTCATACTACTCGCAAATGATAGCACCAAGAACAGCTGTTTCAGCTTTGTTGGGCCTCGTCAACAGATTGATAACACCTCATGAACTCTGATTTATGACTGTATAAACAAATAAAGAGCCATGATATGGGTATAAAAAGTATAACCAATAATCAAGGCACCTAGCTAAATAGGCAGGACATGGTAAGATGCCTAATTAAATCTGAAAAGTTAGCAATTAAATAGGCAGAATTTTAGAAATACGTAGGTTGGTGGCTGCACGTTTAATTGTGTCTGTATGTCGCATGTTAAATTACTGGCAACCAGGATAAATTGAAGATGGTATTCGTATAGACTTTAAAACTAAAATCACGTTTTTCTAATATCTTTGTCACAACACAATATGTACATAGAGAAAATAGCTAGAAATAGATTTGTAGAAAGAGATTTTTACTCTGGATATAACTTTTTTACAGTCCCTTGATGGCACGTTATAGCTAAGTACCGACTTTATTTGGCTAAAGTGCATTCATAGAAAAATGAGGTAAGTCTGTAACAAAGCCAATATTTACCTTTATGCAGGTGTTGAGCGACGTTGCCATAGCCAATATCTCTGGCTCGTCTCTCCACACCTTCTCGCCCCATGTACGCCATGTAGTCCTCTTTCGTTGTCACATTGTGGGCTGCTCTCGCTGCATTGCTGTCTCTCAGCCCCCAATCTAAGTACACTTCGTTGGTGGTCAGGTTGCCAAGGTGCATCACCATGCCATCATCAGATTGGCCAAAGTGACCCCCGGCAACACTGCGAAAGAGGCAGTTGCCATCCCCAGCAATCCTGGCTCTGGTTGGCTCTGGGACCTTCGACGTCAGTGGAGTCAGTGGAGGCACAGGCTGACGAGCTTAGTCAGTTGGGGAGGAGTGGCTGGTTTTTGCTTCAGCAGCGAGTCTAGCCGCGGACTGGGACAAAATAAGCACCTCTCCCGACTGTCCTTGGATGCGGTGATGCCTCTTTCTGGAGTTGTCCAGCGCATCCTGGACCACTTCACTTGGCTGCGGAGTCAGTGTGTCTCGGATGACAGATCTCACATTAAAGTAGAGCTGGTAAATAAATTATTGAATAAAAAACAATGTAGACTTAATAGAAACCTAAATGAAAACTATTATCAGAAACCGAATTTAAATATGTGCAAGATAAATTACAGAAATCATTGTTACACGGACCTGCCTATGAAAACCAGAACTTAAAACTTCACATTTATTACCTACTAATACTTCGCAAAAAAGCAATTCAATGCCTTGGTTAACTAAGATTTTACTCAGTTTAGAAAAAAGCATCAAATTCAAATTTATAAGTTGTCTAGGTTCTTAAATTACAATAAAAAAGAAACATTCAATTTTAAAACAAAGATGTATCACTGCTTCAGCAATTAGGTTAATCATTGTATAAGTACTACCGATTTCTCACCTTCTGTGGTCCCTTATTGGACTATTGCTCTCGCCATGCACAGGGGACGAGCATTCAAGGAACTTGTTCTTGACGATGGCTGGATTCAATGGGAACATACCCGCACCTCGGAAGCCGGATGCCATGTTCTCCAGCCTGAGACGTCCCTAAAGCATGGAGAGCAGTGCCGGGAAGATTGACTTCTCAACTTGTTTAAGCCCACTCTCAGGGTACCACTGCTGGAGGACTCGCCACCTCTCTTCCTTCAAGGGAGAAAAACCCCACATCAAGTGGCTGCAGAGTGTGGCTGATGTTTGGTGGTAGGCAGACCAGTTATCATCTGCAAATAAATATTACAAAGTCTTTCAGATTACAGTAATAGAATAATCATTTTGGATCTTTTTGGGTATACCTACTTAAGTAAGAAAAGCAAACAAAGTTACCTAAGATACAAGAAAAGGTTTTCCCAATCAAAAGTGAACTGTTTAAATTTTAAAAGTATCTCAGATCAGGTGCTGTTATCTAGATGCATGGCGGGACTCATCAAAGGCTAACTGGTGGTTAAAGCCTATGAATATAAGTAGGTAATATTCCTATGAACCTTTCCTTTGATATTTGGAAATGTGTCTAATGTGAACAATGGAAGAATCATAGTCGGCTACAGCCATCAATGGCGCAATAGACATCAAATACCGCTGTAACCCTGCTATGACATATGCCTAGCATCTATTGCACAAAATATGTGCCAATAAATCTTAGCTCCTACATAACTCTGAATAGCAGCCAGAAGTAAATCTAAGTACATAATGCTGTAAATCAAACTTTACATTGCAATTAATCTCATTAAAATTTATTATTAAATTTCTCATATCTATAATTCTAACTTCAATAATAAAAATGCTAATTTCTTTTACATTTTTATGGTATTTTGAGCTTCGAATGGCAATAAAGGGTGGGGCATAATTTATATTTACATTAATTAATTATATTAAAAAATTCTAACCATTATATCTGATTCTTTAGGTGGAATGTAGTAATAGACTGGTCAAAATTGTTAATAAAAATAATTAAACAATAGATTAAAATAAAGAATAGATAAGACCTAATAATATTAAATGTAAAAACGATTTTATAATAAGTAAGGAAGTTGAGCTCACCCTTATAGACAATAAATGGCAGCATCACATGTGAAGCATTGGCATTGCCACAGACAAGGACAGTGTACACGGTTTTGCCAGTGGTTGGGGTCAGAACATGGGCCATCATAGCTCCCCATGAAAAGTAGGCCTGCTTACTGCTCTGTGAAGTATTGAGACCAGTTTTATCCAAGTTGGATATGTGACTTGCTACAATTCAAACAATAGCTTTCAGTCAAAAGTGTATAACATGAGGCAGAAAAACCTTATACTTACCTATCTACTGCCACAGATTTAATTAAACCAGAGAATAGTGATTTACCATATTAGTACAAAATTAGCATCTTTATTGCATTCTATGAGATAAGTAAGTAATTAGGTAGTTTCAGAGTATGAAAGAGGACATTTGTTTTTTTGAGTTGAATGCAATGATTACACTCATTTGTACAAGTTGTGTCTACTTCTACATAAAAACTATAAGTAGGTACTTCGTAAAAAAATAAAATAGTTCTAAAAAAGTAACACTACCTATTAAGTGAAGCTGAAAATAAAAAAATCACCGATGTCTTATGTTTTTCATGAAGATTGTATTTTGCATACAGGTCTGCAAGCATTTGGAAGAACTGGTCAACAACTTCCTTGGTAAGGCAATTCTTACAAACTGTTGTAAGAGTCTGTTTCAGCAGACACTCCCATCTCTGTTTAAAATTTTGGGGCCTTGTAAACATACCATGGAGTTTTAACTTTTCTTAATAAGCAAAACTCATTCACCATCTTACTCAGACCTCTTCTATTTTGGGGCTATCCATATTTTGATGCATATACCAATGCCATCACTATCATTCATTCCTCCTGATCACTAAGCACTTTTTGCCCCCCTTTAGGCTTCTTGTTCTTACCATGAATCTTGGAATCCTGGATTCCCTTGAAACACTCATCAAAGATTCACCTGTGACTCTATCAACTGTCCTCTCTAAATCCTCAATAGAGTAATTAGTTACACTTTTTTGTTTGTAATTCTGAACCATACCTACTTAATGAATTAACTTTATCTGAAATATTAAATGTGAACATGTAAACTAAGCTTAACTTAAAACATAGGAAAATTTTATTTTGTAATTAATTCTTACTTAATACTATGAAAAGCATTTCTATAGGTAAGTAAATGTTGGCTCTACATGCCTGAATAAGTATTTGTCATTATGAGAAACTTGTTTTATTTGTTAAATCACTTTGGAATTAAAAATATGGTCTAAATGACTTTTTCAGTAAGTACAAATAATTTTCTATAAGAACCTACTTATAATTATTAAGAAACCATCAATTTTACATGCTGTACTTCTAAGTACATATTATACACAACCATTGATATGTATTGACTGGATAGGCAAATGGCCTATGGTTATAATGTTAATAATGCAGGTGAGGTAAAAAACAGACATGGAACAATCAATGGCTATGCATGAGTTGTGTAGAGACTTAATTTGCCTTCTTAAATCCATAGAGTAATCTGCCTAATTCATCAGCAATGTTAATTTCACCTCACCCCTGGTTTGAGAATTTGAAATATTGCCAATGTGACATTAAATACATAATGTACACAACAACTTGAAGGAAATATTGTAATGAGCATAATGCTTACCTTTATTTTCCAAGCACACATGAATAATAGTGGTTCAATGTTTGTCAGTAACTATCTAATATGAATATATTGGACAAGTGGCAGAAGGCATAATTTTCTGTCCAATTATATCTGGTCTTGTGATTTCATTAGATAGGTAACACCTATTTCTAGTTGATGGTGTTTTCAACCAACCACATTTAATCTTCCTCAATTTCATTAAGTGGTAAACTACCTAATAGTACATAACACAAAGTTAATTAACTAATAAATTTCTGAATAAGTACTGTATCTGCAAAACAAAATACATTTATGCTTTAAAAAAATTTTTTAACACTGTTTATGGTAAGCTTCTGATAACTGTAGCTTTATAACAAAATATTTTTATGCTTTAAAAGTAACTCCAAGTATTGGCACAATTGTCTGGATTAATTATAATATTAAATTAGGTTTCTATCTCAATTAGTTTTTGAGTTTCAATGATTTAAAATTAATTAATTTCTGGATTTGGTCTCTGTATTTGCCTCAGGTGTTTCCATATTCACCCCATGTTTTAAAATCGCTCTTACCATTGATAGAGGTTATGGACAAGGCTATTATTTTATATTTGTAAAATATACATATCATAGATACTAAAAATTATGTTACCACTGTTTAAAAGTGAGTGGCCTGAAAAATATGGGAAAGTTTTGAAGATCGTTTTTTTGGTATACATTTTTTAAACATTTTTTGGTAAACTTCTGATGATGGTAGCTTCATAATGAAATATTTTAATGCTTTAAAAATAATACCAAATATTATCCAGATTGTCTGGATTAATTATAATATCAAATCAGCTTTGTATCTCAATAGTTTTTGAGTTACAGCCATTTAAAGTTAATTAGTAGAAAAACCTCCATATTCACCCCTTTCTGTATTAACCCCCACCCCCCCTTATTAAATTAACTGCTAGGTCTACCAGTCCATATTCTTAGCTCTGAAATAGCACTTGGAAGAGTTTGTAATATTCTTTCAAGAAAAAGAATGGTAGAAACTTTGTAATGGTTCTTGTTGTCACTAATGAAACCATAAAACAGTTGTGAATATAGTTACTTGTTCTTGATTTGCAGTACAGTAGTAGTTGATCTCTCCTCTCTAGAATCACATTTATCTTTTTCATTATTTTTGGACTATTCCTTGATATGAAACAGCATTGTAAAAAAGAAGGTATAATTAAAGTAACATAACCATGTTCCAGATATTTCTTGCTGTTGCACCCTGCCATTAAGAAGACTCCATTTGTTCCATTTCACTTGAGATTTGAGCATATCCTCACTACATTGAATGCAAAAACCACAGGCTGAATGTGCACATTCATTTAACCAACAAGCAGATTGATCAGGTTCAGATATTTTATTCTAAACATTGCAGAGTGACAGCTTTTTTATAATTATAAACCTAATGTAACCTTAAAGCCTTTTATTGTGAGAACTGATCTTTTATTAATGAGCAATAAAAATAGCAAAACCATCTGGATTCACTCCCATCACCTATTCAACAAAACTGATTTTTTACAAATAGTGATTTGTTTTATTCATTAATATTTTCAATGAATTTTTTTAACAAACTATCTACCTCTACCACTACATAATACAGTATGGGTTGGATGGAAAGTTCAGTAATAGCTAACTAATTTTATAAAAAATAGAATCAAATTTAATTTTAATAAAAGTCAATTATAACACTTACCCAGTCAATATTTAGTTGGGTAACCCTTATTCCTGATCATAGCTGCTATATGATGAAGCAGAGGTCATTAATTTTGAACACAATTCTCTGTAAATCTAACTTGACCATTCAACTGTATAAGTTGATCAACAGTTGAACCTTCATCAAAATTGACCACATTCACTGATTCTCTATGGGGTTGAGATCCAGGCTTTGTAGTGGTCATTTTAAAAGTATGATGCCTTATTCATTAATCCTTTAGTTACACTTTGACAGTATGGTATGGTGTGCTATCTTGTATGAAGTCTGGTGGATTGCCACAAATTGAGTAAATGATCTTCAACAAGAATTTGATATAATGTTATGTTTTTATGCAGAAAATATAATGATGACAGTAGTGATGCTATTTAAAAAATATTTTAAAAAGTGATAAAAATAGATTGTACACTTTATACAGTGGAACACACTTAATTAATATGTACTTATGTTAATAAATGAATAAGTAATCACTTATTTATGGCAACTTATCTTTAGTTTATAAACTTAAAGTAGTAAAATTAAAAACACATTTAATATGCATACTGTAGAAGATTGCTTTGTGAACAATTTCATTTATTCAGTAAGTAATCAGATAGTTTTGTGTGTCTAGACACAGCAGGTATGTATCTTATATACAACTTAACTGACATGAATCAATAAAGCATATTACATAACATTAAATAACAATCAGCACAGTTCACTGTGCAGCTACAGTTCATAATCTAAGTACACCGCCACAATAGCTACAAAATGTAGCTGTTACTAGTTAGAGGGGTATCATAATATTGTTACACTACACTCAATGATAATAATACAAATAAGTTATCTTATATAAAGTCTATAAAAGTTAGCCATCATCATGAAATATCAACCTTATAACTCAAACACAAAAAAAGTTATTAAACTTTAAAATTCCAATAACTACAAAATGTAGCTGATACCTGGATAAGGGTTAAGAAAATGTTTTATTTAAAATTATAAGGAACATTTGATATTTACATATCATTGTATTACTATAATTATATTTTATAGCCCAAAATGGGCAAAAAGTGTGTTACCTCAAACCAAAAAAAGAAAAGAAATAAAAAAACGTTAGCAT
>JAUYWI010120594.1:0-10356 GCA_034780595.1 Parotoplana pacifica
ATTACTAAATCTATTAATTAAAATAGTTAATATTCTGGGAAAATTGATAGTATTATAAGTGATGGAATGCTGTGTAAGAATTTGACTACCAGATGGTCTAGCAAAACGCCAAATTTTTCAAATTCATCAAACTACATCTAACTGTAACCAGATTTTTGTAGAATCAACACTCCCAGATTCAGAGAGGTCTAAAGCAACTTTACAAATTCTGGTTGAACCAGGAACTAAATATAATATTTGGCATAAAAAAAGCGTAATTTTATTGAGAATACCAGAAGTCCAAGACAGTCAGTTGGGGACAAAATAAGTTGAGACATTATTTGTAAAACATGATAGGTCTTTTTCCCATATACTGAAAATAGTGAACAGTTGCTGGATTCACTTTAAATTTCTACTACAGACTTCTGTTGATGTTATACCAAACTTGAAAACGAGTTGGAGTTTTAACCCCTGGAGGGAGGTTAGGTGTAACATGAAAATTAAGAAAATATATTTAAGCATTGTTGCTATACGTATAAATATAATCAATTTTTCTGTGTTCAGGTTGGGACAACTCAGGTGCAACATTTCAGTTAATCAAGACGTGTTTATTTAACACTTCACACCCGATAAAGTCAACTCAAAATTTTGACAGAACTAGGGTTCAGTTTACACTTGAGTAACACTTACTCGAGTATACCAAACACCAAACTCTGAAATCACCTTATGGATACTAAATAACATCCAAATTAGTGAATGAGAAGTCTTTGTAAGGGGAAAGGTTTACAAAAAGCAAGTAGGTACCTTAACACTGCTTTGCAAAATTGATAATACGTTTATTTTTCTTAAGATTTAATGGAATTCTGAAGGTGTATTTTAATCGGTTTAAGAGTAATAATAAAAAAAACAGGTATACTTTGATAAAAATATACTACTTATCTATATTACTCGCAAGTGATAGCCCAGGACAGCTGTTTCGGCCTAGGCGTAATTACTGTCTGAGCCAATATAAAATGTTCGTATATTTCATATCAAAGCATAAAAGCTAATTCTGAAAGTGTATTTTAATCGCCTCAAAACACAAATCTAATATGAATTGTGTTACTATTCCAGACGTACGTTATTTTGAGATAGCAAAATCAGTGCAGGACCATCGAATAGCGGCTAGAGAAATTGAAATCACTTCTTAGCGTCATTTTACAGTTAAAAAGTGCCACTTCGTATGTCTTTTTGACTCGGATTGTTATTCTATTGACTATTGGCTCGGCTCTAATGAGGACCGAATGAACGTGCCCTCCTATTATGGTTTATGGTTCGGATAGGTACTTTAATTACTTTCTATTTTACAGTCAACTCTATTTACAGAATACCACGGAAATGCTACAAATGCTAACATTGTAATTTAAAAAAGTCTTACTAATGATATCTCCAAACAAAGTATCTATTTTGCGCTGATCGCCAGCCTCAGCCAATTTTAGCACTTTTTCATAGTCGTGAGTTCCTAACAGCAACTGACTCAAACCCAGAAAAGTTTTGCCAGCCGTTGAAATCAAGGACATCAGCTGCCCAGTTCCATCTTTGTTGATCTGCAAAACACCACCACCTGATCCAGCTATTAAGCAGATCACTGGCCAATTTTCATCTTCGGCATCACTATTCTTACTTCTTCGTTCTTCAACCAATTTTTCGGCTTGAATTTTAATATCCTCAGATATTTTTTCTACTTCAAATTGGAAAGTTTTAGTCTTTTTGTAGCAAATATCTTCTACTGGAAATGAACTAATCATGTAGTGTAGTCCAAGAATTTGACTTTGAAGTTCATCAATGAATACAACATTCAAGCCCAAAGCTTGTCTAACTAGCTTCATGTCTTTTTCGCCTCCGGTTCCAGTAACATGAATGCTACCATTTTTCGAGACTATCGCTTTCTCTTTTGTCCAGACTAGAGCTGCCTCAAAGTCCCTATTGTGAAACAGTGCACACTCTAGTGCGGTTTCCGGAGAATCATGACTGGTGTTGCTTAGTATTTTGGGGAAGTAGATCATCTTGGTCAGAGAAGAGCCACGGTCCATGGCAATCTTCACAGGACAAGCATGTAGCATAGCGTTAGGAAAATACAACATTTTTGTGCTAATTGGTTTTGTTGAGATCAATGTGGTGGTTGTCATTGTAGTTAAACTGAAATAAATTAATAAATACAGTATTTTAATAAGAAAGGTAAAAAACAGTTTTTGTTATATAGAAGTTTCAAATTACCTGATTTTTTTATGCCGAACACAATTTATGCAGAGTTCCTTGACTGATTATATTAAAATGTATTAATTCAGCTCTCTTAAAAATAGTAGTCAAATTTGAAATGTACTTTTTTTGAAGAAATAGATCACTTGTCAATCTTGGTTATAGTTTATATTCGATCTAGTTTTAGGATGACCTCAGATTATTAGTCACAAACTTAGTCTAAACCGTCGCGACCGATGACACCTATAATTAAAAAATGACATGATATGCTATATATATACGTTAAGAAAATAGGATTTGCTGCATTTTATGCAGCAAAGCCTATTTTCAATTATTTTATATTTATAAAAGAAAAACAGAAATTATTTCCTTACACTATCTACATGGGAATATATGGCGGATATCGTTATTCAATAAGCCCAGGGGAGTATTGTCTTTGCAGAGAACAGGTGAATCTGCAGTTAATTTGTTTTTTTGAAACCAAATCTATTTTTACACAAAAATGTCAATGTTCGATAGACAACCTGGGTAAATGTCGAAACAAAATTTCATTTTAACTGAAGATTGTAGATATATCGTACCTGTTTTGCAATCGCACGTATAAACGAATAACATGAATACTTATTCCTTATACCCAAATAAAATAAAATTTAACATCTTTTTGTTTTCATTATTCGAAATATGATTCAAATGTAGAATATCAACAGTTTATTGCTATATACTTACGCCGCTTCAACAGCAATACCAATGGATTTGCACGTAACAAAAAATGCATGTTAAAAGTTCATTGATACATATCTGTATTCAGGTAGAGACTATAACTAGCTATAGATAAGGTCAAGAAACTACTCAGCAAGCCACTGTTTTCAACTTTTAGTAATTATAGGTACAGACAAAGTTCATAGCTCTATCGAAATCTAAAATTGATCCTATGGGATTAAAGAGCAATCAATTATTTTTCAATGATATAATAAAAGACTACTAAGGTCGAGGCACCTGCACATCGGAAAAATATTTATTTCTTAACGTTGTCGGTAAATCGTAAATATTTACCATTAAGTTTTCTGCGATATGTAGTCGATCACCGTCGACAAAAGTAGGTATATCAAATAAATAAATACAAAGTTATTCTGTTTCTCTCTCTCAGTCAGGTGGCACGAAAGAGCGCTGCTGTGGCCACCATGGTGGTTCTATTAATACCATTTTCAAACAACCCAACAACTGAAATGTACTTTGTCGGTCTTGCTCATCAATCGCGTATGTACAGCACAAGGAGTTCCGTGGTCTTTTGTCTTGTTGTTGTTCTTGAACCATTAGGATCTTTTACATGAGATGCTTTAAGAACTACATGGAATATTCTCAATGTTAAATTTATATACACATCATTTAAAAACGAAAGTTAATGCCATTTTTAGGCTCCTCATCAATAAAAGTATAGCTACTAGAAAACAAAATTCGCTACATTATTACATCCTATGTAAGTTTATTAGTCTCAATTTTTAAGAGAATAAACAACTACCCCTACCCATTTTTCAAATTTTGGTTCCACATATTTTGTATTTATTCAAATTTTAAAATCAGTTGCTAAAAAGTCCTGCGGTATGAGTATAGTGTACACAAAATACAAATTATATACATTGAGGTTGTCAGACAAGAATTTGTAATGAAACACATTTCTTCGTAATGTTTCATTGTTGATTTTAAATGGCAAAATACAGTTATCAAAAGTATTTATCTTTTGGCTTTTAAAATTATCAACACTGAATACATTTATCAAAAATACAACTCACCGTTCAACAGAATTTGAAACAGACAATAAATGAGTGCTATCTTCAGATGGAGATGTTTTATATTCTTGTTTTTAGAATATTCAGAATAAAGTCTAGATATTGTAGAGAGATGACTAAGTACTAATTTAATAGGTTCATTATTAAAAGGAATTTCTTCTTATAATTGGCTTATCTGAAATTTGTATTTACAAATGTAAAATAAACTATCTTCGATATAAAATATATATGAAAGCATTGTGCAAACTTTAGATTACTCAACCATAATAAATAATTGTTTATCACACTTGGCTATGCATTGACCAGAAAATCATTAACATATATCAGTCGTCATCCTTGGTAATCAGATACTGACCTATAGGTACTCAATAATGCGCTTGCTGTCAACTCATCAGTACTTTTGTTAACCCTTCGTTGATTTCAGGCGCGCGGTAGAGAAAGGGCACATAAGATATCAAAAATGGTTTGAAAGTACCCTAACTAATTTGCATGAAAATCAGTAATCAGTGATAATATACAAAAATATCTTACACATCTTCTGGTAAAAAATGTTTTTTTGTCTGACTTAAATTTGGTATTTTTGAAAGAAATATCGTAAAATGATTTTTTTATTTGATGTTTATGGTAAATTAATGTTGTAAAATTTTGTTAACTAGTAATTAGTGGAATTGGGAAATCAAATTTTGACAAATTTAATTTCTTTTACATCTAGAAGAAATATGCCAAACTATACGCTTGCAAGATTTTTTGTACCTTACTGGATTTTAGAAGTATTTGGTGGGACTATTGCAAAGGTTTAAAAGAGGGGGTTGTAATTCACCTTATTATTGATTAGTAAAATTTCTAATTTTGACCAACATAGACTTCTTGAATTACAGCAAGGTGGACTAAGTGGAGACAAATCTGCAACATTATTTACGATAGAAAAATACCAAGAATGTTGAAAGTAAAGATGTACTAAACAGTCACAAGACCAGTAATTCTTTATGGAGCAGAATGCTGGAGAAGGGAGGAAGGAGGAGAAGATCCTGGAGACGACTGAAACGAGTATGCTGAGAAGGATTAGTGGTGTGATGCTACACGATAGAATACGGAATGAGGAAATTAGAAAAGAACTGAAAGTTAGAAATATTGGGCATGTAGCTAGAATGGACGAGATTAACCCTGTGAAGAAGGTACTGAACAGCGAGGTAGAAGGAACAAAATGTAGAGGCAGACCGAGGAGAAAATGGAGACAAGAAGTGGAGAAAGACATGCAAGATTGAGGGTTCAGAGTAGCAAATACACAGAACAGGGGTCATTGGAGAAGGAGAATTCAGGCCGCCGACACCTTTAATGGGACCAGGTGTAGAGAAGAAGAAGAAGACTTATAGATAGCAATTTTGAAAAATGTTCATTATTTTTTATTATAATAATACTAAATTACAAAACAGACGACTTAGTGTAAATTAACAAGTCAATCATGTCGCAAGTGAAATTTAAATATTATTTAGAAGTATTAAGTACACTCTATAGAATTAAGTATCAGTTATTAGGCAAATTACTAACACAATTATCTTTCTACAAACAAGATCGTCTCATAAAATGCAAACAAAAACTTGTCCTGATCACAACCAGAAGCAAACAAAATAACAAGCCAAATTGCACTACAGTACAGTGTGCACGTAAGCACAAACTTATAGGTAGGATATAGAGTCGATTTTGTCACTCGAATAATTTTAAACACAAAACTGTCTTGGATAGTTTGATATTTTGGTAGATGTTAATAGGTCACCGAAAAAAGTTGACTGACAACAATACAACAAAATAATCAACTTTACTGGAAAACCTATAAATTATAAAATAAATCATTTGTTAAAAAATGGGCGCAGATTATTATTCATGATATCAATAAGTCATAGATTTTTATACCTATAGGGTTCCCACTAAAAAGTCGTACATATATTGTCGCAATATAAAAAGTTTTATAAATTTAGTTGTATACAATCATTCGTATGCAGAAAGAAAACGTACACAAATTAGTTGTATTACATCTATCTATAATTTAGTCGAACATAAATTAGTCATAAAATCTAAAAGTCGTACATAATTTTATATAATCTAGTCGTATACAAATAGTCATCAAACATCAGTACACAAATTTGTCGTATACATTTATGATACATTTCTATATTATGTGACCACGATTAGTTTTCTTTTTCATCATACGCAATGTGATAACTGGTCACTGTTAGTAAACAAATTACATCACGTCACCATGCAACAGTTTACATTGAAATGCCATCAACATTTGATTTTCAATACTTAAATTGGATCGTTGTATTACAATGTGTAAATTAAAATAATTATATTACGAATTACGAATTTTATTATTCGACTTTTTCTATAAGACATATTTTCTATATGACTAATTATGTGACGACTATTTATTTACAACTATTTTGTTTGGGACCAATATGATTGATTATAGAATGCTGATCACGTAATGTGAAAAGCGCAATGCCGTGTGGTAATGAAATAATTACACAAATTTTCGCTGATCTACAGCCTTTTCACATTACGTGATCAGCATTCTATCCTCACCTCAATATGCTGCTGAGAAGAAACTTCCATAATCTACAAATGCGATTGTTTATGTAATACGACTTTTATATACGACTAATTATACTCGACTTTTTCTATTTCAGGACTTTTCACCATAAATCCGACCCTTAATGTCAACTTTCTAGGGAAAAGTTATGGATAGGCTGTTTTTGTCTAAACAAAACGGGTTCAACTTGTTAAATTTGGTTGAAGTACCCGCTAAAATCTTATCGATTTTTAATATTCATATTTGTGCCGAAAAATAACGTTTCATACAAATTATACACACATACATAGATGGGTGTCATGTATGTCAACACGAATTAGGCATAATCGAACGCCTCTACAGCGCATTAATTTCTCATTGTACGTCGAGACAAATCGTTTTTCGACACGCATTGTCCTACAAACATCTTTTAAAGTTACACAAAGAATTAAAATCAAACAACAAAAAACTGGTTTAACATAATGGCATGATGCTACACAGTCACTAAATATTGCAATTGAACAATTTAGATTGTTGCTGACCCATAAAGGTCAGATCGGTGAATGGCAGAGAGGACAATTCCTTAGCCGTGTAATCTCCTGTTCATAAGCGCAATGTTTGCAGATCTGACACATCCAAAATTGATATTCGGAAATTGTCTGACCGGTCACAATGCAGATTGGAATCTTAGTGTCACTGAAAAGTAAATAGCAACAAAAACAAATTGATTAATTCATACCTACTGAGTGCACCTCCATTTTAGATTTGTTTCCAAAATTTTCAATGATAGCAAACACACTAACTACCGCCATCCTGTCAGACTAATGAACTGCTGGAAACGAGGCAGTAATAGTTTAGACATTTCTGTTGAGGAGATACTAATATCATAAGTCTTATTAAACGTGTTTTTAACATTAAAATTTCAAGTTGACGTCATCGATTTCCTTGAAAATTTACAACAGTGCCCATAGAAAATGTATAGGAGGTGCCAACCACAGAATAATTATTATACATATTTATTACTCTGGTGCCAACCTAATGTTGTGACCAAAATGGCAGTTGCATTTCCCGGAAGCATAGGGCTGGCATAAAAATAGATGGCAACATAGCGTCAAAACGACATCCAATTAATTTAACAGAGCAGTGTCATACCCAATAAAGGAATAACATTGAATTTATAATATAATTACATTAAAATATATCGCACGGCTTATTACATACCTTTCGAGCATGGCATCCATATCCAATGGATCTTTCGCTCTATGAGGATCCTTAGGGCTATACCTAAAATAAAACAATAAGTTCTACTTTTAGTTTATGTCAAAAAATATAGGAAGGGAAGGGGGAAAGGAATAATCGTGTATATATTTTCTCAAAATCAAGTTTAGTAACAAATTCAATCACTCCAAAAATGATCTAGTAACTAAATAATAATCTATTTCAAAGCATTTAGAGACAATTTTTTATATTACCTTTGAAAAGCATCGATGTTTACAGACCTGCCCTGGTATAGAGACCATCATAGACCAACTACCAGAAACGGGAGACACCCAATGTTTTGATTAAAATTTTGAAAACCTCAGACTTAAGGAGAAAAAGATTTTAAAGTCAATTTGGCCAAAAAAATCGACTTAGACGGTCAATATTAAAAACAACTACTTCGTTAATAGTGGACCACCATCCAGATTTGAAGTCAATAGGGCAAAGGTTAATTTTTGTCTATTAACTCTAACCCCCGTATGTAGACTTTTGAAAGAAATTGACAATGAAGTTTTTCAAGGTATCAACCCAATCCATCCACGCCATGAGAAATCTGATTGTCTAGGGGTGTACAACCCCCCCCCCCTAATTCATTATCAAGCACAATATGTATCGAAATTAGAATATCAAAAAAAGGAAATATAAAAACGGTTAAAATGATCTTTTTGCACTTGACATATCCATTTATTTCATTATGTATATATTAAGTTCTCATTTCCTGAATCACAAACCTTGTGAATATCTCCAAAGCCAAGTTCTCGTATTCTTCTTTCTCACTATCAGAAAGTTCTTCCAGTGTTTCCAGCTTGATGAAAGCCTTCGAGCACGTAGCAAAAGCACGATTGGCGCAAGCACACAGAGCTAAAACACAGAAATAATAAATTAAGTATCTAAAAGACTGACACATTCAAAGGTTAGGAATTTTATTATAAACTGATACCCTATCAATATTGGCAGATAGTTTTGCCAAATAAATCAAAATGTTAAACATAACATTATAAATGCATTGATTAGAAAGTAATAAGATAAATGTATGTAGGTCGGTTTCTATAACTCACACAATAAACAAAGAAAGATTAATTGATGCGAAAACTTTATGTCAATGAATCTGTCAAAAATGCACTGAGAATTTTGAATCTAGCTTGTTTTCTCAATGTTGTTATGTGATGTGACGCCATTTTCCACCTTCCCTCGGGTTCAGTCACCTTTATAGAACATTATTTCATATGCATACGTGCTGAGTAGAGCTAATAATAGACTAAGAGCTCAAGAAATATAAATACCTTTACTATCTCGACATTCTCATCAGTCACAAAACAAAAGTACAACGCATTATTATAATGTAAGGCGCCATCGATTGTTAGATTTAACACATCTATAGTTCAGTAAAGAAAATGGATACTCTCTAACGATTTCACCTACCCTTTGTTTGAATGATTAAAGTTTTTATTTTATAAGTAGGTTTTTTTTAAAAACGGGGATGGTGTAACCGGTACCCCATCTAAACTAACATACGTCCTCGGAGGAAGAAAAGGATTCTGATACACGAAATAATTAACCAATAACCAAGAAGTTATCCACAGAATTGTTTCACTCAAAAATTAAATTTTCCGCTTATAGAATTTGTAGCTATATCGATGGTGAGATGTGCAAGTTATACATATTATCTCACCCTAGGATTTCAAACGTCCTGTGTATAAATTGGGCTAAAATATGGTACACAGGTATCTTGAAAAGATTAATCGACAGAAGTTTTTTTTAAATCGATAAGGGGGCTGAACTGGGGGCGGATGACATCATCAGGTTCAAAAATTAAAACTTCAATATATTCTGTGCTAAGTAAGATTTTGTTTTTTTTCTCTTAGTTTTTTGTTGCTAGTTCTGGTAGCTGTATAATATGGGTAAATAAAGAAACACTAGGATGATGCTTACCAATTAATGTATAGATTTGCCGGGCCGGAATAATATCTTCATAATCCTTGAGCAACAAAGCGGTTCCCATGGCTGCGTCCACATAACCAGCATAAAGTTGGCGCTGGGCCAGAAGGAGATAGTGATAGGCTTCGGCACCCCGCCAGGCTTGGTCGACCAGACGACTGTCCGAAATGTTAGCCACATCTTCTTCCAGTAGTCCCACTAAAGCCGAGGTTGCCTGGATGGATAAGAAATAGAAATGATGTTGCAGCTGTCAGAAGCAACGAGGATATCATGATATGTGCCTACTCACTTCCCCGCCTTTTCTGGCTTTGGCCTTTGCTTTGGCTTGCAGTTTGTTGATCTCATGCGATTGTTCGATGAGGAATCCAATTAGCACGTACATCTTCTTCAATCGAAGTGGAGAGGATCTCTTCTTTGACTCTTCTTGTACTAGCTAATATAATAAGAAAGCATTGTTCATTTTTTTAACGTTTCAAGTTAAAAACATAATTCTAGCATGGTGGTATATCCTGTGGTATATCCACTTCTCGTCAGTTACAATCAATCTGTGTTTGATATCTGGCATCCGTAGACAACGCAATATAC
>JAUYWI010120605.1:0-10355 GCA_034780595.1 Parotoplana pacifica
TTCATTCTGAAGGCCGTTAGCTCTAATAATATGACCACAATATTGCATCTTTCTTTTCCGCATTTCTTGTAGCAGCTTCAGTCTGTGTCCTCTTCTTGTCCTAATACGCTCTATTACCTCCCTGTTGGATGTCCTACTTGTCCAGCTAATCTCTTCAGTAATCTCCTGTATATCCACATTTCTAAACCTTCAATCCTTTGTTCCATTTATGATGACATTGTCCAGGTTTCGAATGCGTATAATAGGGAAGAGATAATGTAACAATTTATATTCATTTAAAGCTACTGATAAAATTTACTTTTCAAAAACATTATGGTCAACCCTGGTTTAGTTTGGCGGTTTTTATAGACCAGAAATCATAAAAGGGCATCTAATCTTCTGATAGGTACAATCATTTCTTATAGTTTCTCAATTCCATATCTCATGGTTGAGAAATATAAGATTTCTATATGAGCAGTTTTGTGATCTGTTTCTAAACAGCACTAAATTCAGACATAAAAATTATTTGGATTTGGATTTCTAAAATTTTACTGGATATAGAATCCAAATTTGAATTGAATCTCAAAATCCCGGATCTGCTCCAGACAGTATCTAGATAATTGGAATTACAATAGAAAAAAAGGAATATTTATCGAAAAATCATTCCAAGATAACTTGTGTACCATATTTCAGCCAATGTTTATCCAAGGAAGTTCTAAATTTTACTTTTGAATAAATCTGAATAGTCATATTCATATAATTTATTCTACAGGCAAAAAAATTTGTTGCCGCATTGAAAAAAAAATGGAGTTCTGCTTGGCTCTATTTCATCATAAAAAAATATTTACTTCGGCAATCGTCGCTGCTCGCACGACCGTTTGAAACTTAGGGCCTAGAAGCACAGCACTCGACAGCTCCGACCAAGGAGGATTGTCAGGGTTGTGGACAAGAAGACGAAAACCAACATATCCTTCGTTTGGAATCAAGTAATCGAATTCTTGAGGATCCAGAATTAAATGGAGTTGTTTAGCTACAAAAGAGTAATAATTAACTTAAATAATCAGAAGAAATTTCAAACCATGTTTATTTAGGGGTTACTAATTTTTTATTTCCTAGAGTTCATGATCAGGTTAGCACCGGACACCTCTGGCTTAAAAGTTCAGTGTCCAACCACATGTATCGGTGCTCTATAGATGCTAAGAAGCATTCTTATGCCCACAGCAAACTGGGGATGGTTTGCTAATTAATTTGTACAGAAACCAACAATGATATGATATGATAGTGAATAAATCATATGAATACATAATTTTTTAACTTATTTTAAAATGATAAAAATATTCTAAACTGGACAAAGCCTATGCACTTTAGTGTATATTTATATATAATTTATTCTTAAGATTGAGTACTTATACTTATTTACATACTTTATACTTATTTATATAGGTATACTTATATGTATTTATAATTTATTCTTACAATTCTGTTTGGTATTTTGCTTTTTATTCGTAAAGAATGAAATTTACATAAGTTTGATATTTTTCTGAAGAACACTACTTACAGCGATCCACGGTTTAAGTATAAAATCGCAAGAAGTTTAGAAATTATATAAATGAAATAGATAAATAGAAATCATATTTTATAAAATAATCATTTAGAAAAATGAATCATTTAGAAAATTGGAATACAATGTCTGTTAATAATATGTTGACGTTTTTAATATTATAACAAGTCTTAAAACCATGCATTCCAGAATGGAACTAAAAACTAAGTTTCTTCTCAAATTGAAGTGATTCAATATTTGAACATGTAAGCTTACCTGAGTATCAGAGTTTTGATAAGTTTAAATATAGTTTGATTCTATTTAAAATTTATTGGTAGTATGCTGACTGCTAACTATAAGATCCATATTTGGATTAATTTATTATATCGTAAATATTTATGCCTATTAACCAAATATCCACCAACAAAGAGGAAAAGTTTTTATATTTATGCGTATTGCTATGAGAATATGGTATGGTGGCAGAATATGTATCAGCTATACCTAATGTTAAATTATTGATCGAAAGAAAATGAGTACGGTGTTATTATTTACATACTATAAATAAAACTATTGCTACATATATATTTAAAATATTTGATTTCATGATCATTAATATAATATTTTAAAATGATTCTAAACTGTAACACATCAAAGAGTTATTCAAATTTAGGAAAAATGTTAACTATTGAGAACACCTACTAAGTGATACTTTTATCAGGTACCTACTTTAGCTATTACCTATTGGACAAATGCATCAACATTTTAGGTACTAAATTATCACAGATTGAAGATATAATGAATATTATATATCTTTGATTCTGAATAAAATAATTATGCAAATATTATTATGCAACGAACAAAACAGTTGAGTCATTTTGAATTAAATGCAACACTAAATAAATAATGCAGACGAATGAAACTATTAGAAGAATACAGTTTTTTTGAATACGACAATTTGATATATCATTAAATAAATTCAGATATTTAAATATATTTCATGAACGCCAATACAATTTTGAAATATATGACTGAATTTTAAACTGATTTACCAAATGCACTATTTTAATTTGACAATTATATACTTATAGGATATGTTAATTATATTACTAAATATCTATGTACATTATGGCGTTTTGATTACGGGGACACGCGTTTTATTCATTCTTACAACAATTTATACATAGTAAGAAAATAATTTAGAATATTGGCTTTCGAAAATTAATAATAAGACTGAAATGCAACGAAATTGAATGAAAAGAGGACAAATAAGATGTAAAATTTGATATTGTACTAATTACCCATTTCATAATTTTTATCGGAATCGCTATCCATGTTTTTAGTCATAAACACACGGTTTTATTAATGGCTATGAACTCCTGGGAACATTGATTAGCGTAATTTAGAAATACATATGAACGCAAATAATAAGCTAAGTAGTCATTTTTATAACAAATTAATAACCTCATCTTCTTAAACAACATGTAGGTACATCTACTAAAAGCACTAGTATTAGCAAGACTATCTTCAAGATATATTTGGCATTACACTTGTCTTGGTAGGTACCCACTACATACAACAAGTTAGGTTTTTTACAAAAAATCAGGTGATCAGAAACTATTTATTATTAGCTTTTGAATAGAATTTTCCAAGAGCTAAAGTATAATAAAAATGTTTTACCTGCGTGACGAACTTTCAGCGAATAACAAAGTCCGTAGGATGTTATATGCAATTTGAATTCTTTTTGAAAACATCTCCGACCACCAGCAATACAACTAAAATAAATGAAATGTGATTATTTACAAAAAAAGTTTTAGTGAAGCAGTTTTTAAAATCTGCACAGTTCTTATCCATTAATATACCTATGTAATTACTAAAACTTAAAATACATAGTTTAATTTTGAAGAAGAAATATGGACATTTTATTAAAGTAAAAGAAGTAACAAAATGTTTAATTATTGGCACCCTGTTTATAATATTTGTATTTTTTGTACAAAGATTCTTTTGTTTCTAAAAGTGTCACTTTAGGACACCAATAAAACAGAAAAGTGTCACTTTTTTTAAATGTATAATCAAAAATTAAAGAGCTATAAACTATTTTTTAATTTAAACTTCTAATAAGTATACGATGGAGAGTGTTGACAGATTTAATATCGAGATCATTTAAGTTAATAGAATTGAAATCACATGAAATGTATAACTTCTAAAAAATAGAGAAATTCTTCAGCATAATTTATATCTTGTTTTGTTTGTGGTGAAGAACAAAACACGGTTGAAGAATTGATTTGAATATTAAAAGAATCAGCCACCAGGTAGGGTTTTGATTAATTATTTAAATGACTTTGTTTTATGTTTGACTAAAAATAGCCCATACAACGCATGACAAGATTAATTATTTTATCATTGGAGTACGTATTAGACTAAAATTCAACAAGTTTTGCCATTACAAATTATTCTTGGGAAAATATGTACCACAGTTGGGTACTTAATTGAAAATAAATAATTTAAAAAAAATAATAATATTGTTGTGAGATATCTGGAAATCCTTTAAAAATAAACATTCTCTTATATATATAATAAATTTTCGACTTTACGCCATAATCATATTTCAAATATACAAATAAAGGCTTACAACATAGAAATAAATAAGATTACTATTAAATTTCATGGAAATCACTTTCATACAAATATTACTAAATAAAAAGAAAACAATAAATTAAGTAAAAGAAAAGAAACATTTTTATATTGGAATTTTGATTAATAGCATTGTTTTCTTTGTGCTTTTCTAAAAAAGTTTTTTAATATATAAATTTAAAACAGCTTTGAGTCATTAACTTTAAACTTCAATAAGCAATATTTTGACATTTGTACTACGAGCCTACTAAAAAACAAAACTAGTAATTAACGGAAATAATTTGAAAAAATAATTTTACGTGCTAAGTAATTATTATGCATCAATTAAATCAACATGCTGAAATTGAATTTTTCTCAACCAACATGAACTTTTT
This sequence comes from Parotoplana pacifica, assembly GCA_034780595.1. Lineage (NCBI taxonomy): Eukaryota > Metazoa > Platyhelminthes > Proseriata > Otoplanidae > Parotoplana > Parotoplana pacifica. Next base: position 4,525 of record JAUYWI010120605.1, read on the forward strand.
CGAATTAATATTTCTTATACCTAACAAATAGACTAAACAAGTTTGTTTGTCCTGACCTAATTTATACCATTGCTGTTTATATGGGTCAACTATATCTGTATATCGATTTTAACATTTTTGTCCTGAAGGCTCGATCAATAAATTTAAAGTGTTTATTAATTGTGATATTTGACATTGTAAATGGCGAGAAAACCCAAACCGTAACCTATGAATGTGAAAAATAGTAAATGTCATAATTTTAAATATATAGTTAGAATTTCAAACTTCATGCATCAATATTTAAAAGTATTGTAATATCATATGCAAAAGTAACATTGATGTTCGTACACATTATAGGTGAATTTTTTTATATCAAAGTTATAAAGTACAATGAACCAGTTATTAAATAAAAAAATATGTTAAATTCTATTGGTATTTGTAAGTTACACAAAATTGGATTTCTACACACTTTTACTTAACAACATCACATAGCAATAAGGAGTGTTTACAGTTAAAAAGTTCAAAAGCATAAAGTTAGGATAGTTATTATCATACCTACATATCTATTCACTTCTATTTTTTATACAATTTTTACTTAGAAATTGTTGTTTAGGGGTTTGTTTCTCATGACAGTCATATTATGAACGGCTTGTGATTATTAGTAAATCTTGCTAAAACAATCATCACTACAGATTTTAACATAACAGTGCCCATGTTATTTTAAGTATTGTTACAACCTAAACCTTTTAAGCTAATGTATTATACATAAGTACTTACATGGACATTAAGTATAACACAATTTATCTTATGCCAACATAAAAAGCATAATCAAAATACATATTGTTAAAAATTACATAAATGTTGAAACTGCCTTTCTATTTTCCGCCAACAGCTTCCAGTTACTTCCGCGAATTGTCTACTTTTGCAGCTGTTTGATAGAAATGTTCGCTATTCTTCTCTCTGATATGGACAACCAATTCTATGGTTGTATCCAAACAAACTGTGTTATCCATCCGTTCTTTTTCAAGGAAGATTATTTTTATCCTTCCTCTATGATTTTTCCTGTTTTAAGGAGAGCTTGCAAAGTTCATTTATGCAGGATGGCGCCTTTAACAGCGTTAAACAAGTTCTATTGTAACATATCGATAATATCAGCCAATCATTTCTCTGACCATAATCCTTGCGATAGGTAACTGGCTCTGGAGTACTTTCAAGCAGATTATCAACAGATTCCAACCAACACCAAAGATTCGGTAGTGAACATCCCTTATGAAACAACTACAGCAGCCTAAACAAATTGTTAAAAAATATTATTATGTTGGCATAAAAGGTACCAACCAACTTTGTTTTCTTCACATAATATGTACACTTTTTCTGATTAATCGTTTTTGAATTTTTGTTTGCTCTAATGTTTTACATTTTTAGTCTACATATTATGAAACAATATTTAGGTACCTCTGAACTTCTACTGATGAAACCTAACACACAATTAAGATTTCAGTTAGTTTTTGGTTCGACCTAGTAGTATAAAGTAAGTTCAATTGATTTTGTACTATACATATATTAGTGAGGCTGAGACAACAAGCTAACATTGGGTGATGTCAACTTTGATACAGTTTTGAAATATCGAAATGGAAACCCTCTGTTCTTACTTCACAAAGGTATCTATTATAAATTCCATGTTACTTTCAACCTTAAGAAAATAAACAATTGTTTTTTATATATTAATAATATTGATATTTATTTTAATTGAAAGCGTTGTTAGCTTGACTTATAGGAAATTCGAGATTTTCTTGAAATTTTGAACATTATAGGTAGGTACCTATACCGAATATATTGATATTATTCATGTTGAAAACCAGAACGACTATATATTGTATACCGATGATGGGGAAAATGATTTTATAATCAATTTTGACAGATGGAAACAATGCAAACAGTTGTATTAAACTAAAGATTAATTATAGTTCAGAGAATCAGCTTTCTTTATCTTATTCCGCCAGATAATCACCAATAACTTTTGACGATTAGAAATCATTTAATGATATTTAAATAAGTGGAATTTGAATTATAGTTAGATCACGTTGACAATATTATGAAAAAGACAGTACATTTTCAAATTTGATTAGTTTTTATTTGGATGGATTAAAAGCGAATAAGCAGACGACAATATCAGCTCAGTTATATTAATTTAAAATGTTGACAATTTGAAAAATAGAAGGCGTATAATATTTCACAACATGGACTAGTATGAGACCGCTTTCGCCCTGTTTGGGTAGAGCAGCCGAAAACCCGAGTGGTTAGCATGTGTAACTTCAAACCCTGAGTTTTAGGCGGAGTCGTGTTATTTGGTAAACAGGGTTTCGAAACTGCTCACAAAAGTGGAACATGACAGCGGACCTACCACCAGCTGTTCCGATAATTGGTTAGGTGATTCCTGGGAGAGGGTTTTAGTCCAAGAACCGAGTTATATGGTTGTTGCAGTCTGGCCAATGTGCTGAGTCCTCTGTGGTGACAGTATGTAGCATGCAAAATGCAGATACTTTCTGGATCACACCTTGTGACAAAATTTATACAACCCATTACAATTTGAAAGCAGCTATGATTGGCTACGGACAGGTTGACCCGATTTGGTTCAGAAAAGAAGAAAAATACCTGTTTGGGTCAAATCACTCGTAATTGGTCTCATAGTAATGATGAGTACTTAAGTCTTCAAATCTGTCTGTATCATCAATTGTATAAACGCAAAAGTTTTTTGAAAACATAGATTGTAGATAGGTCGGTCATAATTATATAGAGTACGTGTTTTGATTAAAATCGCCAATTTCCATAAGTTTCTGCTACTGATCAATATTGATTCTACAAAACCGCAATGTTTTCATACCTAGGTATCTTTTATTCGGACATTAGATAAATATTTGTGTAAAATTTCGAAGATTTTATTTATTAAAAATTTGTTATAATTGTTAGTTTTAAATATAACTGAAATTATGGATTTTACAGCGTTTTTTACTAGTCAAACATCAAATTGTTTTATATAAAACCAAAAACATTTGGCTTGTATAACCATGATTGTTTTGTTTATTAAGGTCTTATCCAAAAACATACACAGAATAAATGCTAATTTGTATATGTACTAAGTTACTTTGCTTATCTTATTTGTATCTATGTACTGCACTTTCAGTCTATTTTATTTTGCCATAAATTAGTTTTTTCAAAATTTTATTGAAAAAGTATTAAAGAAAACAATTAAATTTGGCGTTTGACGATTTAAAAAAATTTGTTTTAGGTACTAAGTCTTGTTTTACATTTATTGTATAGATAAATTATTTATTTTCATATAACATAATACGAGCAATTGCATTATTTTATGTCATCATTTTCTATGATCTACCATCAAATATATGACTTAGGTAGGTAAAGTTGCATTCTAAAAACGTTCGATTCATTTCATTATCTAGTTTGTTGTGCCTTAAATTATTTAGGTATATTAAACATTATTATTTTGTTTAAAAATGTTTTATCTAATAGTATTTAAACGTTTCATTAAATACTTGAAAAACATTTTTGTCTGACTTCCCGTTTGGCGTCTGTTCCACTTATGCAATTTCGAATCTAATTCAAAAAGTTTTGTATTGAGGTCGATATAGACAAGTGAAGATAGCAATGTTTGTCAGGGTTCAAAAATATTATATGAATTCTTCTAATATAAAATTTTATATTTTACATTAACTTTTAATTAGGCACATTTATTCAATTACCTCAAAACTGCAATATTCTTCTATGGATTTGAATATTATAAAATGCATTTGTATGGTATTGAGGACATTATGCATTCCTCATTTTTCTTGCGTTTATTTCTCTTGGTTTTCGCAACTAAGAGACTCAATTATGAACAGCTATTTAGCTACATACGTCGTACATTTTCATATATTATCTACGCTTTTATACATTTCTATACTTTTTCTACTTTGTTAGGTTCCAAAGTCGACAAACGAGCAACACGAATTCACTTTGAACATGATGTATTTACAACAATTTTTATTTGTCCTATAAAGTTGGGCAACAAAACTGTTGGGAACTTTGAATTAGCTAAAATTTGTCCATTTTCAAATTTATAATTTTCGTTGAGAGATTAGCTATGTATCATGAAAATAATTTGAGTTATATTAGACAATTTTATATTCCGATTAATAAGAAAAGAAACAAAGAACATTTCTGAATAATTATTATTGTCATAATTCTCTTTATAGTTTTTTTAATGCATCAATGTTTGATTGATTTGAATAGTGAAAGAACCTTAGCATTTCCTGATACAAGTTTAGGTATCGCATTATAGGACTGAATATGGCATGTTTGAGAAATTTTAATTATAGAAAGTGATTTGATGAACTTTAATTCTAAGTTACAACTTGTTTTGGGTTAAATTATTTAGAATGCTATGAAATCATAGAAATCTTAGCACTCAGTAATTCCAACATCATTTCCCTTGTCGGGATTGTAAATGTCGTTTCTAACACACAAGATAATTTAATAATAAAACATTTCATTGCGTCAGCTGGAGTTAAAGAAAGACAATTAGAAAAATATCAAACTGTTTAATGGTTAAAATACTGTCTATGATTTTCGGTAAATTGCATGACAGTTTATTTGAAAGACTGCATAAATAAATAATTTCTGTTTAGTAAGATCCGGTCAATAATTAATTTGAACTTATGATGGAGTCAACTAATAAATTTCCTCAATACATCTAAAGGGAAGTTTACAATATTTATAATTTAATATGTAAAAATATATTTATTTTAAAGATCAAGCAATTCAAAAAGTATATCAGCTAATTATTTATTAAATATTGTTTTCCTTGGCAGATATTTATAATTAAATAAGAGCTCAAAACTTTATATTATTCATTGTTTTTCGTTATACCTTGTTTGTATGAAAAGCTAATTATTTTCCATTTTGTTTTTGTTTTTAAGTTATATAATTTTAATTCATTTTATATCTGTATAAAAAAGTACCTACTAAAGTGTCTTGCTGTTTGAAAAACTGTGCTATAACTTGGACCAACACAGAAACATATTATTATATAGAATGTTCCTGGATCTCTCTCTCTCTCTCTCTTTAAATCAGATGGCGCGAATCTGCGCTGCTGTGGTCGACACAAGAGCACGCTATTGTTGCCTATTGGCTGCCAGATGATCTGCAGCTGTTAGACCTTACCTCGTCCATTTCTTCACCTCTTGAATCCATGATAATGTCAGTTTTCCTTGACATTGTCTTCCTTCTATGGTTCCTTGTATTATTCGTTTTTCCATTTTGTCCTTTCTCATTATGTAGCCGAAGAAGCACATCTTTCTGACTACCATAGATCTTCTAAGCATCATCTCAGTCCCCATGTTCTCCGAAACCCATTGATTTGTTCTCCTCTCAATTCATGATACACGTAACAGCAGTCAATAACACCACATTTCAAACGCATCATCTCGTTTATGATCATTCTTAGTCATTTCCCATGACTCACAGCCACATGAAGAAATTCAAAGGAAGTCGCTTGTAGAAGCCTGACTATCAATTTTATGCTTATTTCTCTGCTTTTTCAAATCTTAGTCATTTTCTCAACTGTACTCCGTGCCATTGTCAATCGTCTTCTAATCTCTTGGGTACTACTACCGCTAGAGTTGATACAATTCAACATCTTATCCATAATCCAATTCTCAACACTCCTTCTCCTAGCATTAGTGAACAGGAACAAGACCTCTCAAGACAATACAGAACTATGTACGAGGGCGAATCAAAAAGTTCCAGGATTATCCAAAAATACATTTATTAATGTAAATTAGTGTAAGTCAATA
>JAUYWI010120616.1:0-10354 GCA_034780595.1 Parotoplana pacifica
CAAGATAATATACAGTGTAATAGATAGCTACATACATTAAGTGTAGTGGACTCTATGGTGTCTTGAAATAATGTTCATAATGCTGTGGTAGCACAATCAATAGCTTCTGAGTTTTATACCATGCTAATGAGTATTACCAAAAGAAAATATTTGTAAAACATATGGCAAAAGAGAGTTAACAAGTAAATTTTTTGGGGGAAAGTTGGTAGTAAATTTTACTTTTGAAAAAAGTGGGAGGTGGTCTAAAATCAGACTTGTGCCCTTGAAAAATTATAGCTGCTCAGGTATGGCCACATGGCAGACTGTCTTTTTTAAACAACAGTGTTAGCCACATGGCAGATGATATTTTTTAAATCCTTAGGGTCAGTTTTTTCTTGAGAATATGTTATTTTACTACATTCAAGAAAAAACTAACCTTCAGGATTTTTTAATAATTTTATTTTTAACAATATTTTAAAATACACAGTACTTAGCCACACAGCAAATGTTTTTTTTAAAAATAATGTGAATTTTTTTAAAACTTAAGTTAGGGTTAGTTTTATCTTGATTAGTTATTTTAATGATAACTTAGTGTAGTAAAATAACATATTTTCAAGAAAAAACTGACCCTAAGGATTTAAAAAATACCACCCACTGTGTGGCTAACACCATACTTAGCCACACAGTGGATGTGTTGTTATAAATAGACCATCTGCCATGTGGCTAAGTATACATTTAAAAAACATGTTTGCCATGTGGCTAAGTACAGTGATAATTTTTATTTATTATATAATATGAAGCCTCATTTCCACCATTAAAACTGGAATTAAGAATTTTTTAAACCTGAATCCTAATTTATATTTTTACCAGATACTTGATTCTCATAAAAAATGGATAAAAATAATACTTTGCTTGTTACATAAAATAAAATTACATACAATTACATATATAATTATATTTTACTAATATAATACTATATTATTATTTTACTTTTCTATTTTATAGAAATAACCAAAACTGATTTATTTTATGTAGATTTGACCCAAAAGCCTTTAGTAAAGATGGAAGATTGACATGTCTGCAATATGCAAGATATTTGTGAGTGACACCAGTCATACTTCATTCATATCACATACATAGTCCATGAGATTGATGATATGCCTATCTTTTGTAAATGTAAGTGTTGACAACATACTAAAATACTATATTCATAAGCTGTTAAAAAGAAAAAGTTATGTCTATGGCTCCTAATTTTTAATTAAATCATGGTTATAACCCCTAGTACCCTTGTTTGATTTTTTTGTTAAAATGCATAACCTATCCATCAATTAAATACAGCAACTAGAGAAAAAAATCCTGATTGCTATCAATTTGGACTAATTTTATTTAATTGATCATTGATTGTGTTAGTACCATACCATTTTAATTTGGTAACCTTTCTGTACTGTAAGATACAGCTTTAATTTTCAATTGATGACTATCACACTGCATCTAATTATTCTCAGATGGTTTGACTAAATAAAATTCCATTACTTTTATCTGCACGAGCATGGAGGCTGATAATTTACATTAGTCAATTAGGTAACCTTGCTACCCAGCAAAAGTATAAGTTGTCCCTACTTTTCTCTGCAGCCGATAGCAAAACTGCTCATGTAACTAGGAGAGTAAGACAGCCACAAAGCTAGTATGAACTAAACTTAATTTTGCATGTTGACATCAAATGCAAAACTATAAAAAATTGTTATATAAAATTTAGAACGAACAAGAGTATTTATGCCTTGGTTTGTACACAAGGCTATAATATAAATATACTATTCATATAAACTACCATGGATATAAGACAAAATCTAACTTTTCAAAAATTTAATATTCATACAGATAAACAATTTTTTATATTTTGATTGAATTCGATTACTCACCGTTCTTTGAATGTTTCCAATTGTTGTATTGTGCATTAAATCAAAGAAATATATATATGAATAATTTCGACAGATAATTTTCGTGTTATAAGTCAACTATGCATATTTAATTATTGATATATCTATCTGGAATGATCAATATTATTAAATATTTAATTACAATTCTTTGTTTGAAAGATGTTAACATTAGTGGTAACATAGTAAAATTCTATCATGCAGAGAAAAATCTATAATTATTGGTCCTACGATATGTCAAATTAAGAGAGCGAACTTTAGATGTCACTTCACATCTTTAACCTTGAAATGTAAAAATATTTCTATTATAGGTTAAAATCAATGTTGCACAAATTTCAAAGCAATTAAGGTAGTACTTTACTAAAATTTGGTCCATAAAACCACACAAACATTCAGTTAACAGCCCCTTGTTTTAGTAATACCGTTGTAGTTAATTTTTTAAATGATAATTAACAAGAACGAAACAAGTACCTACTTTAATTTATATTTACTTGATTAATGCTCAATTAATAAGTGACTACAAACATATTATCATCTACTATAATAAGGTAATGTAGAAGATATACACAATGATTGTACATGCTATAAAAGTATAAAAAACATTTTTACAAAAAAAAGAAGAAACAACAATTCCTTTTCAATCACAAGGTAGATGATACCGAGTACGAGTGGCTCCTCCCCCAAAAAATAGAAATAGCACAAAAAAGAACTGTATAGTAGTTTATTAGATTCCCAAATTAAAAGCCATAAATCGTCTGCCTTTTTAAAAAATTAATTCAAATGTCCTTTCTGAATTCAAATTATGTACATGAATTTAAGTAATCTTTTAAGATGTCTTTGGTCATTTGAGATAACAATGAACCTTGTTATGAAATCTGTTAAAATATTCTAAAAACACATTTTATATTTTGGAATTATTCAAAATTTGTTAAATGTGGGAAAATTAATAAAATTTAAAACTATTGATGCCTCTTGTGTACCATGTTATCATTTATACTCGTAATCTAAGGAAGATGTACCTAACTGTTAATGAATGTTGAAAAATACTTTCTTATTTTTTCTAAATACTACATGGTTAACAAATTATTTCAATTGTCTGAAATTATTGTAGATGCATGTACAATTAAAATAATTATTCTTAAGTAGACCACAACTTTTCTTTTAATTTATACATAGTATACATAGTATACATGTATAACACTTACAATAAAATACTAATTAATTAGAAAGGGGAATTCTTCGTATAGCACAACTTGTTATAATACACATAAATGATATTGAGCTGGAAATACAAAGAATAAACTCATCCCTAAACTGGCGAAGATATATTGACACCATCTTCATCTGTTGTAAGGATGAGAGCTTATTTGGACATTTTTAGAAATAGACAAATTCACACATGAAAAACCCTACTAACATTCCTGGAATTAACCCTCTGTAAGGGTAAATTTGTATCCAATCCAAACTATACAGCAAAAGCATTCACAGCGGAATTATCTTGCCATGGGAATCACATTGTCCTTATCATCCAAACGTGCTATTCTGAAAGGCGAATTGCGCAGAACTGAAAGAAGATCAAACACCGAAGACTAATGCTTCCACCAACAATGTAATCGTTTCACTAATGATGAATATACTGGACAATTTATTCGTCAAACCTTATTTGAATATCAACACTAAAAGATAAGCACCATAAACAAGAATAATTCTAATTTCATCTACATCAAAGGTCTCACCAAACGAAGGTGTCTATCCTTCCTGAAGCGAACTAATCTTTAAGACAAAGACTGTATTTCAAGGTCGGAAAATCCCTTAGACAAATCGTTCACCCTCCGAAAGAAAAGATGTTATGCCCAGCCAATTGTGACCTAGCTTTATCCTATAATAATTCTTATTGATTCAGACATTTGTTTCACCATTTATCCTTCGATCCTTTTTCTTCCAATTTATTACATTTTGTAGCAACGTACAGCAACGTACACTTATATCATTTATTTCTGTTTTATTAAACCTCCACTTATATATATTAGTATTTCTTTAATCTTCCTGTTTGTCTTATTGATGTATCCCAAGATACACCTACTTTAATGTATTAGTCCGTTATGATAGTACATATGTTACAACCGTTTTAGCAACACTATCTTCCATTGGTTTAAGTGATGTGCCTACCTATTTTGTTTCTTAACATTTGCGTATTTAAGTGCTGTACCACCAGTTATGAACATCTCATAAATCTGCTCCAAAACTTGAAAGTACATAGAAAAGATCTGAGTCATCAACAATTTATATTGGGAACAGACCACCGCCATTGGTTCGAGATTGAGGTTGACCATCCAGTTAAAACCAAGAGAGGAGTGAGGCAGGGGTATGTTCTGTCACCCGACCTGTTTGTTTGTATAGTGAAGACATCAGTTCTAATATTAACAACCTTCGCTACGCGGACGACACTGTCCTGATAGCAACAACTAAACAAGATCTACAAAAGCTTCTGGATATCGTATACAGAGTTGGACTTGGACTCAACATAAAGAAAACAGTCACTATGGTTATTTCAAGAAAGCTGAAAAACCCGAGTGAAAATGGAAGCTGAAAAACTCGATCTTAGAGCAAATAGATCAATTCAAATATCTTGGGAGTGACGGAAGTGAGAAATAAATATGTTTAGAATAGGACTGGCAGAGTGCTTTTGCTGAGCTATCTAAGATCCTGCAAAACTAGCGAATCTCCTTTGGGACCATAAAGAGTTCTGGACTGCTACATCACTCCAATTATGAAAAATATGGCAGCGAAGCTTGGACCATGAACAAAACCGAAAATGCTATCAATGCAGCAGAAATGTGGTGTCTAAGATGCATGCAGAAGATCTCATACTTAGATAGAGTTACGAATGAAGAAGTGCTGAGACGGGTTGGACAGAAGCAAAATCTCTGAAGGAACATCAGAAAAAGTCAAGCAACTTTCTATGGATATGTCATGAGAAGAAAGAGATTAGAACATCTAGTAACTACAGGAAAGATCGAAGGTAGGAAGAGCAGAGGAAGGCAACGAGAGAAGATTACACTGTTTGGGTAACTGGTAAATGTAACTCAGATCAACATCATTCACTCTGTAGATGACAGAGGTTCAGGACCATGGTCGCCAACGCTCATGAGCACGGCACTTAGAAGAAGACCTACATACATTGTATTAATAAGAAATCTACGCTGAGGAAGCCTACTGGGCAAAACGTTTTAATAAATAAACTATCATCTCCTATACGAATAATTCCCCTTTGTATTTATGTAACTAACTTAATAATTAAAATTACTAATGGTTGAAACAAAAATCTAAATAATCTGTTTTCTTAAATTCTGTATTATCAACCTAGTTAGCACTAAAAATTTTTTAAATTGAATTAATGCAGCGAAATACCTACCTACTCAGTATTATTTGGATATTACTGTTATACCAACCTAAAAACAATATTTTAGTACTTCAGGAATTTCTATTGGGAGAGCTAACTGTATTTAGAGCCTCTTTGGCCAATCTAATATAAATATGAAAATTAATAGAATGCTAATTTATATCCGGTCTAAAACCGTGAAATATCTAATGTTGGTAAACAAGAAATTAGATTCAGTGTTAGAAGTTCTTGATAATAGAATTACACTAACATTAATAAAAATACACACTACGTAAAATAGTGTTATACATATTACGTAAAAATTTAGTTCTTGAACCTGAATGTTGTATTAGAAAGAATACAGTTAAATTATTTTAATACAAAAATCTGTTTTGTACAATATTCCACTGCATGATCACCATGTTTTGCAAAAAACAGTTTTGAGATAATTCCTCATTTAAGTTTACGTTTTATATCTCAAAAACTATACAGGCTATGTATGTAAAAGTTCTAGTCATTTATAGACAAAAATATACAGGACTTTCATGGCTAAATCACTTATTCATTTTCTGAAGTGGGTGAAATTGTTCACAGATGCTTAACGCGTACATAGTTTAGCACATTTCTCCATGGTTTAAAAAATCAATACTATTTTCCAAAAAAAGTGAGCATATCAAATAAAACACCCTGTGTAACCAGTAGTTATGTACAAATAATCTATGATAATCGATTTTTAACGGATTTTAACAATTTTTAAAAAATATATTAAAAATACCTCTAAAAAAGAAATAACTTACAATTTGAACTTTAAAATATATAATTCTGAAACATCTTATAATTTATTGTGGTATCCTGTCAGTCAAATCGAATATTTATAAAAACCGTTTGAATGTTAATAACATATCTGCTAAGCATGACACTTGTGATTCCTGCATTTCGAACTTATTTTGCTCAACTAGTGACAGGTTTAAATCAAAGTTTTATCGGTTAAATAAACAACACAATATTAATTGTAAATTAGTTTTTAATATTTTCAAAGTTTCTAATCACATTTCTTTAAAAGATACTTGTTGTTTTGCTCTGAATTCGAATATTATATATAAATTCACTTGTTCAGTAAATAATAGTTACAGTAATGGTAAACCAAACGACACCTATTTTCTCGTATTTTAGAATATGTCAATAGTAACTCTGCAATTTTCAATCAAAGATTATTATGTAATTATGCGTGTAAAATAAATATTTTCTCTGTAATTGATCATGCTAAATATCCTTTAGAACTATGGATTAAAGAATGTCTCCATATTAAATACCCTCAAACTTATTCGTGTATAACTCAGGTCGCACATATTGTTTTAATTGGTTGCAAATTCACCACAACACTTTATTGTACTTATATGTTACGCGTAATGCCTGAAAATCAGTCATTTAGTGAAATAGGGTTAGTAGATCTAGATGTCTACTACAATAATAACAAAAATAGGTAGCAGTAGTGTTAGGTTTAGTTTTTATTAATTTAATAGATCTACTACAAACAACAACTAACCCTAATTCTTTTTAACAAATTGACTGATTTTCAGGCATTACATAAAATGACTAATTGCATGATATGACGGTAACATACACACACCACACATATTATGTATACCTTAGTATAACTGTGAAACATGTTATGTCGTAATCAATTAATAAATGTTTTATAATATTTAATTTTTATTATTTTGTGGATTTTAAAAATGCAATCGTGTAAAATGTATCAGAAAATGGAACCTAAATTATTTCAGATGTCGTTTTTACCGGGATTGCAATCACCAACTCAGTCACTAAAATTGAAAACAGCATAATTTAAGTAAAATAAATATACATATCAGCTAACTTAGCCTACGTATCTCAGTTGTAATATATTTCTAAAAGAGTTTATTAGAACAACATCGATGTACATAATGTATGTATTACTGATCTCTTGGTTCAATGGTTTGAACGTCTTGACTAGTTTGATTCCGCACAACCGTTGTACCCACTGATAAAAATTCCCCTGCTAAAGTATTATCTCTTTGGTCACGATTTCTACTTGGAAAAGATACCAAATCTAAAATTTAAAAACAATCATATTAGATGTTAATATCAACAACAAAAAATGTTGACTTATTTTTTCTAACGTTCATACTTCTATCAATTATTCTAATCCCTCGTTGTCACACTAAAAAAAATCACCCCCCTTTTAGGGTTTAATACTTCTCATGTATCCAAATTTTGGGCCGATGAAGTCATCAAGTCCAAAAAATGAGTTTGTCCTTCAAATTTGGTGTTTAAAATAGAATTGCTTATCTACATAGTTTTAATTTGTCTAAAAGTATTTATACATTGATTAGGTCTTCAAAGCAGAATTTGAAAACCAACAGCCTATTGTATTCTAAACCAGATTTTGCTGGATTACTAAAAATAATACTGTATTTAGCATTCGGTCAAGGAGACGAAGATTATTACTTACCACTGGAACTATCAGATCTAGTGGACGACTGCTGCAATAAGGACGTAGTCTGAGTGCCCACAGTGCGCAGAGAATGACGAGATACCGGCCGGGATGGAGAAGGATGAAGCAGAAATATTTGTGCATTAGACGTGGCATATATGACGCCACCGGAGCGTGTCCAGATCATGCCATTGATAGAAATGTAGGAGCGCGGCGAAGCATCAGTCGGATGGTGAAGAGTAACCACTTCTTTCATACTCGTCTCTCCTGATCCCGGTTGGGACAAACGATACACTTGTCCTAGGTTGAAAGTTACATAAATTCATCAACATATATTCGTTCACTAAAAACTCATGACCCTAACAGGTGATTTCATAATATGTTTGACCTTGAACTTTAAATTTACTAAAAGCCTAGAAAGCCACGATCACCGTGTATGAAAGCCGCTCTGACAATATTTATTTACTGAAACCTTAAATTATGTATTAAAAAATACTTAGCTCAATGCTCCACCTAGACTCTGATGTAAGTTGAAAATAAAATTTTCTCAAAGCAGCTGAAGAGTGTAAACATTGATTCATAGTCAAATGTATTTTTTTAAATGCGAATAAAGTGAAATATCTATATTGGCTTTCAGTAGTATTAGTTACAATTATTTTTTAAATTTTATAAAAGACTTGATTGAAATGTAAACACACAGATCTATCTCTATGATTTACACAATAAATGTCATTGGCCTGAATGTATTTGAGCTGCATGTGTCAAACAAACAGCTACTGGCATGTGCTAAATATTCAGTAGATTGTGTAGGTATTACACACTCATCTGGATGCGCAGCTATACATTTCTGAAGTACAGTCTATGGTGAATCGGCCTTGTTTTGTCAATTCAATAAATAGATAAGAATGTATATCCCAAATTTCCTTTTATACACCGACAATGGAAACAATTTTTCGCTTTTAAACACGAGATAATTTATTAAAATAATTGATACTGACCTATAACCATCAACTGGTGGGGAATAATATGATGGATACGTCGTGAGGCCAACCCTATAAGAAGCATATCGGACAGAGGAGAAAATTCTACTGATATCGCATTGGGACCAAACTTCTTTGTATATAGGCAGCTGCCCATTGATGGGCCAGGTCGTGTGCCATACACCGAGAGAATGGTCTCGTCAGGAAACTGTCCGGCTGCCACGAGCACTGCCAGCAAGTTCCCATTGGGTGATAAGCTCACACTCGAATCGTTGTGCAACTTACAGGAGCGAACAATCACTTGTGGCCGAGGTTGTGGTTGTTCCGTTGTCGAAGTGGTGAGATTCCATCGGCATATCTTATACGTAGTATCCTAGAAAATATGTAGAAAATCTATGATGTAGAAAAATGAAAATACACTTTTGAAAAGGCGTTTTCTTATTATATCTATAACAAGTTAGTAGTCGACTAGAAGAATAGTCATACCACGACAACAAATTAGTCAATTTAAGATTGCTGTCACTCAACATATTTAAACATCACTGATGCAATTTGAGAGAGAGTTTAAATAGGTTACACACTGTTTCACCTAAACTTGTTTCGCCCAAGTTCCTGATTTCATTTGCATCAGTGAATGTGACAGTACGACGTCTCGTTTCCTTATTTCTGATTATGCAACGATCACAAAGTTCAAATCTGGATATTAGAGGGCTTGGTGAACCAACTAGAATAACAAAATTGTTTCAAGAAATAATTGGGCGATTGTATTCACCTCACTGTAACAATATGGTTGTCGTTAATATATTGAAAGCAATTATTTAGGAAGGAATAATGATTAGTGCTGCCATCTTCTAAGATCTCAAAATAGGTAAAACTAGAATTTTTAAACTAAAAATACACTTTTTTCATATATAAAAAACGTTTTTGTTGTTGTTGTTAAATTCAACCGTTCAATTATTCTGCTTTCGCATTTGTTTCGCCCGGCCGATCGCCCTAAGGTATCTCAGGTTGTTTTGGTGTGGTTCAGGGTTAAGTGAACCGAGGCGTGTATGAGTCCATTTCGGACAGTGGTTGAGTATTTCTTCAAGCTCTTTAAAGTCCTGACATGTGCCGTCATCAATGTCACCGATTCGCTTCTGGTAGCTTAGCAGTAGAGAGTGCCCGGTGCGGTATCCGGCAATTTGGTTGCTTTGTCCAAGTTCGCTTCTTTGTTGTACTGAATCTTCCAGTGGTGATGCAACTTTTCCCAAGTTCTGGTATTGGATGTTCTGATTTTGTTTTTCACTATGTCAAGATTGATAGATGTACAAACTAGAGGTTTATTTGGCCTTTTGGTCTGCCTCTTGGTTCAGCTCCACCTCTATGTGGCTGGGTATCCATTGTTGTCGAAATAGTTCCAGCATTCGTCCTCTGGTTGCATGTCCACTTTTAGATGTGCTAAGTGGAGTTTTTGTATGACTCTATAGTTACCTAGGCAAATGGCAATCTCCTTGGCATAGGGCCATCTATTACTAGGCTTGTTGCCTTGATGCCGCATTTCAGAGCAATAAATTCTGCTCTAAGTTCCCGTGTTGAATAACTCTCCAGTGTATAACAGCCCCGCCCC